>JAQIVE010001208.1:0-26739 GCA_034698285.1 Sminthurinus bimaculatus
CTTGAATGCCAAAATATCCTCCTTGGAATCCACAGGCCATTGCATACAATCCCTCATAATCATATCCTTCAGGAACATGAACTTCATTGTAAAAATATTCGGTCGTGTATTCATCTTCCTTTATAGGATAGCTTAAATGAACAGAGGGGCCTCTTCTTCCAAAGTAAGATTCCTCGAAAGTATTGAAAACTATTTCATTCTCTGGATCTTCATGACTCACAAGTAAGTGAGTCACTTCTGCAAAAAATTGACCTGTCTTCATTACTCCTTTCAAGTCAAATCTGACATAGAAACCGTCCGCTGCCACTCCGCCAATCTCGAATTTTCCAACCCTAATTATTTGGTACTCTCCCCCTACAATCGATAATAAACATTGTTTGTCACAATGGCACAAAGACTTGTATTATTTTGGGATACATACATACATAAAATTCAAATATGAGTATTATTTTTACCGTGTGAAACATCAATGTTGACCTGTTGTGTCATCCCACTAATTGGTTGCCCGTTAACTTCTGCCAAAGATAAGGACACAGTTGTCTTGCTCATTTTTGGAATTCGGATCCGAAGGCCCACATCAAGGGACTCACTTTTGCTCATCCAAAAATAAATACTGACCGTGGCTGCTGGACTTTCCCAGTTTTGCAGACCCTTCTCCGTAATCTCCTCGCTACCTCCACTCGGCCCAGCCGGTTGTGTAATAAATCCATTTCCGGATATTGAGATTTCCTTTTATAACATAAAATAAATTAATAATTTTAACCTATTTCTAAAGATTTAATCGAGAAATTGAATTGTCAACTCCCAGCAAATAAACGGACGTGCATGAGATCGCACTTTGTCGTTGAATCAGAATTTACATTCCACAACGAATAAAAGTTGAATACGATTTAACCATAGTTTATAGTAAAAGCTGGTCACCAGCTATTAGTAAAACAATCTATTTATTTAATGTAAGGTCACCTACCTTCGTCAGAAGCTCCTTATGTGCCGGATCTTTTGGTTTTACACCGATTCCGAAAAATCTCCGAAACCATTTGTTCATGTTTATATCTTAGCCTCCGCTTCTTCAAGGATTACAGTTGACTTGTCGTTATTCACTCGTACGGAAGATCTTTTCTCTAGTCACAGAAATATTTTTATGCAACACCAAATACTGTGCAAATGCATTCATAAATTCCTATCTGGTTATTTATTGTACCTTTTGACTTGCGGTTTATTGAGCTTGTTAAAAAAAGTCGAATTTTTTGAACATGTGTTGGAAAATGATGAGTCAAAGAACTGTTGTATGTATTGTAACTCACCTGCTCGTTTGCTCTCCTGCCTCGTGTTCTGTTGTTGCAGTGTACACAGATCTAATAAGTATGTTAATGGTCCAGAGTTTACACTCTCATTTAAATAGTCTGTAGCCTGTAGGCCTAAATTATGTCATAATTTTAGCTCGCACTCATCCTCCCATTTGTAATTTGTAATATTTGAAGCCTTATGGATTATGGAGCAACTACGGGGAAACAACATCAACATTGACATTTCAAATCGATGATTTTAAAACGTTCAACGTTTTTGCTCTACAAATCTCCAATTATTAAAAAAATTGCAAAAAGTAAAGCGATGGTAAATATTTATTTACCCTTTAATCTCCCTCATCGACTCATCGTCACACTTAATCTAGATTGTACGTTTGATTTTCGATTCAATTCAATATTATGTATGATGTATAATAGTCAGCTATTACCTTTGTTCAGTATGTATGCATAATGTATATTGTTTATACATGTGTGTAAGCCGCTGACTTTGACATTTGATTGTTGATCTAACTAATGATAACAACTTTTTGTACGTGACTCTTTTGTTCCAGATTTTTTTTACGTAATTCCGATTTTACGCAAAAAGCCAATCGAGCAATTATGTATCAGACTAATATGATTTTTGTTTAATAATTTAGCATATTTGTTTTACTTCAAAAATAACATGGACAGCTATCAGCAATCAGCTCAAGTGGTCCAAATTTGGGGTGTATTTGTTTATCTGTTATTACAAAATTATAAATTGAACATATTTCCGATCGTTGTTTATAAGCCCAATAATTTTTATTAGGCTCTAAACTACTCTCTCTCTTTATGAGGGAGTTTGTGTGTGTGTATAATTGTGTATAAAATAAAATATAAATAATAATATGTAAATACACGAAGCCTTTGCTTCGTGTACAGTGGGCTTCAACACTGTGTTCATGATTTTTCTAAAAATTGTTTCATGCTAAGCAAGTAACTTTCCTGTATATATGTAACTAAACATGCCATTAAAAAGACACTGCCAAAATGCAGAGGTAATAAATGTAAGCAGAAGTTTAACATGGCAAAATATGATGACTGCGTTCGACAATGTACTAAAGTTATAATACACGTACGAGATGTTATATTATAGGGTACATAACTTTTAGCTTATGTTACATTATGTTGAACGACGTAACCAAGTTCAGGTTCAGCGAGATAAAAAACAGAGGATACGTTACAATGTGTATCTATGTATGTGTGTGTATGCTCGTAATATTTAAACGGAGTGAATCAGGAAGGTGTTTAGTTTTGTTTCCTCTATCTTATGCAACTGTTTGCTTTAATAAATGAAACGAGTAACGAGTACACTATATACATGATGTTGCATTCTGATTATGGATTACGATTATTGATGATAATGCGTATTTGCAAGGGGGAAAGTCGGACTTGGAGTTTTTGTATGTCAATGTGTAATTTAGCAAAAATTGTTTACATTCAATACATGATTTCCGCAGTGCATTAAATTATGTGTTTTCATGTTATGATGTCAAAGGTAAACTACATACTTATGCTTACTGTGTAAAATTAGGTAGAGTTTTAACTTGTGTCTGCCATTTTTAGTTTGTCTAGTTCTTTCTCCAATAATCCAATGATAGAAGGAAAAGGACAGGATTTGAAAGTAACTATATGTAAACAGATAAGGATGTTTAAACTTAAGCACAATTTCCAGATTATGTTGTACAATGCAAGACAGGACGTTAAAATTAATTTAAACACAAATAATACATACTGTTAAAATGCGGAAACGAGGAAGTAAATTTTACTCTACTTCAAATATCATGGGCATTGAAAGTCACAGGTAAATAAAATGTGCTTTTGCAAGTAAGCTGTTTTTTGATTAAAAATCCCATTAGCACACAAATATTCAAAAATATCACGAGTAGATAAACCATAAATATTGTTGTAAATAAAAACAAAAACAGCAAACCAATACAGATTTCTGTAGCATTAAAATGAAAAAAGTAAACTAATGGCGATTCCTTCCGGGCTTTATTTCATATAAAAAGGTAGTCGGAAATGAACAGCAGCATCTCAGTCAAATCGAGCAATCTCAGCTCGCAAGAGGAGAAACAGAGAAAAACAGCACGTATAGAGAGAATAGACAACTAAATTATACAGCAAGATATTAAAATTTCAAAAAAATAAAAACAGAAGTCTTTTGCAGCTTCCCCTTTGAAAATTTAGTAGCCTCTGTAAAATTTATTTTGCACCTGTTCCAAATCCCCTTTCAAATCCCAGTCAAAATGTTCAAGCTCCTTATAGCCCTTTTGTTTGCGGGTTTTATCCAGCGAGTTCACGTCGCTCCCAGCATTGACCCCGTCCTCGTCACCTCCCTCAGAGAAAAGGAGACTACAAATGTAATCCTCTCCTTTCACGACCAGCCCAGACAAATCCTGTCCAATCTAAGACATCAAACTTTCACAAGCCGCTCAGACCGTCTCAACACCGTGGCCAACACTCTCCGAGAATTTGCGGCCGCCTCCCAGCGAAACGTCCTCGACTTCCTCGACGGAAAAAAGCAACTGTCCACCGGGATTTCAGTTGAGAGTCTGTGGATCACAAACCAAGTCATCGTGAGAAATGCAGATCTTGACCTCGTCCAACAGTTGGCGGAGATGCCCGAAGTCTCGACGATCAACGAGGAAAAATTTATCAATCTTGACGAGCCCCTTGATCTCCAAGTTTTTGACAACCTTTCAGTGGCGGATGAAGAAGTCCGTCCATGGGGCGTCGACATGATTGAGGCTCCAATCGTCTGGGACCAGGGAAATCGCGGAGAGGAAATCGTCATCTGCACCATCGACACTGGAGTCCGAGTGACTCATGAGGCTCTTCGGGACAACTATGTTGGTGCCTATGGATGGTACGACCCCGGGTACAAAACTCAGCAGCCCAACGACCAAAATGGACATGGAACTCACACGACGGGAAACATTGCTGGAAGGGCGAGAAACATCGGAGTAGCTCCTGGAAGCAAATGGTCGGCCTGTAAAGGATGTGCCACAAGTTCCTGCTCTCGCTTTGACCTCCTTGCCTGTGGCCAATGGGTGGCTTGTCCAACGGACACGGATGGCAACAACCCAGACTGTTCCAAGGCTCCTCATTTGGTCAGCAACAGCTGGGGTGGTGGACGAGGTGACCCTTGGTATGCCGGAGTAGTGGACACCTGGCGGGCTGCTGGAATCATCCCATTGTTCTCAATCGGCAATTCAGGACCTCTCTGTGGCTCGGCAAATTCTCCTGGAGATGGGGACAATTTGATTGGAGTTGGATCCACAACAGTTGACAATGGGCTGTCCATTTTCTCGAGTGTGGGCCCAACAACTATTGGAGGCAGGATCAAGCCAGATATTGCTGCTCCCGGGTCAAATGTCTTTTCCGCTTATTATACGTCTGACTCTTCATATGCCAGTTTGTCCGGAACAAGTATGGCCTGCCCTCATGCTGCTGGAGTTGTTGCCCTTCTCCTATCTGAACAAAGGAATTTGACCTACACACAGGTCAAGACTGCTTTGGAGACAGGAAGTCAACCAACAACTAGCACTCAGCGAAATTGTAATGGCATCCCTGAGACGGAGTATCCAAATCATCATGTTGGACATGGACGGATTAATGCTGCCAAGTCTGTTCAGTCCATGAGACAAATGCTCCTTCAACACTAGCAAATGTAATGTTCAAAATACTCGACTTTTTTATTCATTTCCTTGAATTTTTTTGATAGTTTATGGTTTATGTATGAAGTTTTTATGTAAGCATTTTAAGTACCTAGACGTACCTAGTTGTTGTTTCGAATGAGAATGAATGAACAATTTTTTACTTTTTTATACATACTTGGAGCTCCATTTTTGTAATAAAGTCAAACTGACGTAAGTCAAATGAATATAAGTGAAACTTTTTTTCAAGTCTTCAAGACGTTTTATATTCATATTCATATTCCGTACACAATACGTACATAATTTTCAAATACAGCCATTTTACTGCCTTCATCCTTTAGATAAAGTGTATCAATTAAAGTGATTGAAATTTCCCATCATAATTTCAAAATGTGTTCAACCATTCTGTACATAGTCGTGCTTGAGGCAATTCCCTAATTAATTTCTATTCATAACTTGCAAACGTTGTACAAGCTGAAGTACTTTACATGATGCTCAGACAAATTTTCACTCAAAAAGAATTCCCCGTTGGTTCATCATCATTATTTGTATTTTCATTTTTCATTTTGAGTATAAAGTTATTACCTTCACAATTTACTTCTTTGTGTTGTTGTCTGTCCTCTTTTCCTTTTAAAAAATTGAATGTGGGAGTAAATTAAAGTGATGCTAAAACGCTAACATTAACACAGATGGATAGACACATTTGCATTTTCTTGCTTTTTTTCTACTTTCACTCTCTTTCTCCTAATTTTTTTTTCTTTTTGGGCTACATGCACATATATTATATGTCTTATGTGAGATGTTAGTACACTTCCCTCCGGAGAGCCTTTTGATACATATGTATAGTTAATGTTGAGCCCCTGGAGCATTTCCTTGAGATTGGACGTAATTTCCTCCGTTCATGTATCTGTCTGAGTAAATTTCGGGTTTCATTTTCTTTCCTCTTGATATGCCGAGGCGAGCAAAACAGAAGGAACCGAGAGATGAAATTGAAAGGGAGAGGGAAGGAAGGAAAAGAAAAGGGAGATAAATGCTTCACAATTCAACAGTTAGTGACTAAAAGGACTTATTAGATAAAATGTGCAAACGCCTTGAGATAAAATATAAACGATAGTTGCGTAAATTGAGAGTTGGTTGGGTGTTTTGGCAGACTGGCATCTCATGTATCTAAAATGAAATTTACGTTGCTTTCATTCTCGTTTTCATTTTTTCTTGCAAGAATTTCATAACGAAAATTGGCACAACTGTCTCACCGTCTTTATTATTTAGTTATGCATTTATTACATCTTATGACAACACCAATTTACATTATTTCTCCCCTTTTCGACAATTATGAAGTAGCAAAACAGGGTCTTGATATTTAAATGCTTTTATACTTTCTATTTCGTTGATGATACTTCGTAAATGTAAGTGAAATAAAACAAAAGTTTCAAGTCATTTCTTGCTTTTTTAATATTTTAATAGTGAAATCACGACAAGATTAGCTTTTTATTCTACGGTTTCCAGTTTAGCATTTACGCTTCATTAATTGTTAATCGTACGTACAAAAACATTTTCTTTCAAAATTAAATGCCGTACACAATGTAGAATAATCTATAATATACGTCAGATTGATCTACTTTTTTCTACGAACAATAAAATAGTATTACATTTTACATTCCGTTAAATTGCCGTCTATATTTGTTATGTATACACACAGTCTTAAGTCCAAAAAGCCCTTGTATATTGGCATAATATATTTTGTATTTGACAATACTTGTACATTAGTTATTTGTATTTTATTTTTTCTTTGATTTTGATTCTGTATTTGTAAATTGTATTTATATTCCCTAGTCCCTTTGATTTTTTATTTGCTTAGCAAGATTTTCATACATTTTCATGTAATGTGAGCAATTTTTTACAGTCTGCGTCACTCTGTTGAATATATTTAATTAAAAAGGGCGGTCAATACATCAAAGTTAAATGCCCGACGTATTGACCGCCCTTAACCTAAACGGCAAACTTTCTCTTGTATTGTCCTTATGGGACAACCGCAACTTGATTGATTGCTAGTTTCCCTTTGTGTTAGTCTTGTCTTTGGCATTCAAAATTGAATTTATTGGACCTCCGGAATTTTTCAAGCTCCCCTTACGGTGTCTCCATACGTGAACCCGATAAGAGCCTGTTAAAATTTTAAATTTATTAGCACCTTACGAAATGTTTGTAAAAAATGTATTATTTGTTAGCGAAAAAAATATTGTCAATCTAACCTTTGGACTTGAGACCCACTCCGCAGTATGGGCAGTTGATCTTCTGCCCGTTGACCAAGTGGCACTCGTAAATGTGGGATCGGAGTCTCTCTCTCTTTACCACCTTCTCACACAGCTTGCATGGCACAAACATTCCATTTACATTGGCAACTGCGTCAACCAGAGCTCGCACCTCTGCTGAGGTGTATTTTAATGGCTGAGAGCCTAAGACATTTAAAATATAATGTATAATATATTATTACTTGTATGTATAACATTTATTACGTGAAAATTTTAAAATATTTTAAATATTTTTTTTACCTGGAGTATTAGAAGTATGAGTCGAATGTTTGTTTCCACCGCCGCCATTTTTACTCTTAGAATGTTGATGACTGGGAGAATTCACACTTGTAGAATGTTTCAAAGGTTTTGCTGACGTGGAGCTGGAGCTGATATGGGAATCCTTTGAGTTGGAGCCGATGCTACTCGAATCATAGCCACTGTTGTTACTATTGCCCGTACTATAGTGTGAAATCACAGTCTTGAAGCTAGAACTGGAATTGGAGCTAGAGTTGGAATTTGAATTTAAATTCATCGTGTTGAAATTTGAGCTAGACGGAGGAGATAATGAGGAAATTGGAAAGTTGTGATGAAGACTCTTCCGGTGGACCGGTGACCCCTCCAGATATGGAACGGGAATTGCTGTGGGTCCAATATTATTGTTGTTAGTATTACAGCAACCCTCCTCAGCATCGGCCCTCACATTGTTTAAGTTTATGGGGAAATGACGGAATCTTGAGGGAGAAGTAGAAACAGCTGGCGGTGAAACAACGATTTGAAGTCGGCCGGGGGAAGCTGGAGAAAGTGCAAAGGGGCTGATGCGAGTTTGATTATCATTGTCATCCTCCGGAATTGATATGGTTGGAACAGTCGTATCATTATTGCGATTTTCTTCCGACCCATTCAATTTCAACTCTATTTGTTGTTGTCCCGCTTGAACAACGACAGCTGCCTCAGCTTCCTTCTGTCTCTGGGCCCAAAGTGTGTTGGCCTTGTAACCCAGGGCTGATACAACGATTCCGGTATCGGTGGTGAACAGTCTAACATGGTTGTTCTCAGGACTATTCTCAATTTGTTTAATGGACAGTTGATACTCTCCCGATTGTGGTTGTGCTTGCTCTGCTCCTGTTTCCTGAGCAAATTCCTCAGCAGCCATGTCAACTGTCCTGTTTTTATTTATACTCTTATCCTTTTCCCCAAGATTGTTCGAGTTTGTTTCCTCTTGATTTGATTCATTGGATTCTTTATTCATGTCATCAACATCGTTATTGTCCTTCGTTTTCGATGTGTCACTGCAGCCTGTTTTTGATTTTCTCTCCCGTTGGCGCTTTGGAGCCAAATTTAGAGGTTTAGACTGAACTGACTTTTTGTTGGAGTGTTTCTTATAAAGAATTGAATGATGACTGTTGTTGCTATGACCATGGCCATTACCATGACTATTATTGTGGTGGGGATTCTGATGATGATGATGATGGGTATGGGTATGAAAATTATGTCGGCTGGATACAAGATGATTTCTACTGTGATGATAACTGTGCCCGTGATTGGCCTTGTATCGATGAGAGACTACCGAATTGTGCCATAGAATCTGTTGATGAGACATTTGCCCTGGCGATGATGGTCGCGAAGTGTTGATTCCCATATTCAAGTTGTGTAGGGCCGTAATGGGATTCATAGGCATTGTCATGGGCTGGGATGAACGGTGAGCATCATCCTCAGAAATGGGCATGGGTTGTGGAAGAGTTCCACTCTGGTCAAAAGAAGGTGACACTCGGCTCAAGTTTAAGGGCGAGTGATGGTGACCTTCCAGCTGCTTGTTTAGAATTTGGAGCATCAAAAAATATGTTTAACTTTATCATTTTAAAAGGAAAAGGTTTGAAATTTGAAATTTTACACGAAAAAAAGTATATCAATATAAACTGTTAATATTTGAGATACGAACCAAAGTCTGGATGTGATGGGTCATTTTTGAGGCGGGCTGTTCATTGGAGCTGCAAGAAGGGATTGGTGGGACATTTGGACTTTGGTGACGTCGCTGCTTCGTCTCCACCCCGTCAACCTTGAGGAATTCAGCTGTTTCTATGAAGCTTTGAATTTCATCCTCTTGAACGCTAATCTTGCCCAAGTACATGAACTCAAGAACGTTGCACAGGTCCCCTGGGCTCACTCCATCAATTATTACGGTGGGGTGCTTCAGTGGGTTCTCCTGTTTTTTAGTTAGTCAAGTAAGGTTTTTAGTTAGACAGCTAAATTTTAGTTTAATATCAAGTTTAATTTTTGATCAGCAAAAAGTAAAACGTCATCGAATGTTGTCATACTCAAAATTAATTACGTGGTTGTTTTTCCTACGTTTATCTTTTATGTATACAAATACGGATGTTCAAAGGTCGAAAGGGTCCAAAGTGTATGAAATACGCTTAGAAAAGGGATTTTTTAAATCAATAAGATGTTTGAACTACCTTTAGGATCTGCCTAAAATAGGGGCTGCACATGCTCAGCACAATTTTGTGAGCTCTGACCGCCTGCCCATCAGAAACGAGGGTGACATCGGTGAATTCCTTGGTCATGTACAACTCGGAGAAAACAAGTTGGAGCTGATTCTCAAAGCCATTCCACTTGAGGGAGAAGTACCGTGGGCTGGGGTGAGACCTTGATTTACCAGCAATTTTTTTCTGGTCCTCATGATTCGAACCCATCGATTTCTACGAACGGCTTGTTTATTCTTGAGCTTCCGCCTTCTCTCCTTTCTCGTCTTGTTCGTCCACGGACCGGCTGTCTGATGAGTGCGGGTTTCTTTAATCGACTTCGTGATGACTGTATTTAGTAAGGACTCGGCACAATAATGCATACACTCCGGATTATTCACAGGCAAAGGATCCTTATCGAAAACTTTATTAAAATCAGTTCCAAGTCTCAGTTTCAACTTGTAGTTAACAAAGGGGTATTTTTTGAAAGTAACTGTAGTGTAACAAGACCTCATGGAACAAAAGCTCCATCAACATTTCACGGAAAGTGGAATTATTAACCAGTTGAATCCTTCCGTAAAAAATCAACAATAAAAATAATATTTTATTTTATTCTGATGAAAATTATATAAATTTATAATTGACGTGTTCCGTCTGATCTATCTGCTTGACTTGTTTGACGAGCTTGACTTGGATTTTGACTTGGCTTGACTTCGGAATAATGAAAACAATGTTCTATCAATTATATCGATAAGTCAATGAAATGTATTGTATTGTGTTTAGTATTTAGCTGGATAGATTGTATAACAACGTCGCAATATATGCATATATCATATATTATGTGTTTAAGTAAGTCAGAGCGTAAGTTGAGCTGCGGTTACACTTCCACAGAATTGTTTCTATAAAGAGTCACAGCGGATGTTCCGTCACGATTCAAATGTACTCGTACATACGTACGTATATAATATATATAATACACTCGTTTTGTTTGACAACTCAACTCTCGATAAGGATTTTGTCGTCTATTTTTATTAAATGTGAAGAAACTGTAGCAGTGTTGAACGATACTCGTAACACGTAAGCTTGGTAATTTCTCAAGATTTTCTACTGCAAATATTTGTAATGGATGACACAAAAAGCACCAGGGTGCTTTATCACAGAGAAATGAGACTTGATGTAGTAAACTGGAGGAAAATAGGAAAAAATTGTAAATCAGTGGTAAACTTGATAATGTATATAGTATATAAGTTGTGAGTTGTTGTTGTGTTGTGTGCATGAATGACGACGACGACGATGGATGGATGGATGGATAGATGGATAGACGGATAGATGGTGAGGATCGATGAGTATAATATTATTATGAGTATGAGCAGATATATTATAGACTAGCGTTTTGGTACGTGACTGCCAGAGAATCAAATCGAGTATTGATCCAAAAGTTTAATAACTACGTCTAGGATTATGATTATATGTAACGACGACACAATTATTTTATCTCAGTGTACATACTTGCCGTATTATGTAAACCACGACGGGCTATGTATGTGTGAAAATGGGATGATGCATACCTACATACATATATGTACACATGTGTACAAATGTGCTCCATGTGTATCAAAACGAAAATGAAATTAAACAAAACACCAGCGAGTCTTTTTATTTGGGAATTGTATCGTATTGTATCAACTATAGACCTTCCCAACGTGTAGATCATTTTGGAAAATGCCAGACCTTTTTAAGGGTCAGAAAGGTCAATGTATCAAAATTTTAACTATCCGAGTCCTCAGAGTTTAAAATATTTGAGGTACACCTCAAAATTTTCAATGTAATAATATCCTATAATGTATAGTATTTTTCGAATTTTATAGGATCTGTTCTTTTTTTTAAATGAAGTAATAATTGGGAAGCTCTCTAATGTAGCTTGATTTGGTAATGTGTGCTGATGATTTCGATGTTTTAGAACAATTGGAACGTTTGGCATTTGTAACGACAAAGATAGTTAGCCCGTACTCATCGTTACTTGTATCTTCTATCACATTATTCACCTTGTACTTTTTATATCACGGCTAACTGCTAACCTCCCAAGTCCAAGTCAACTCTGTTAACATTCAAAATCGTCCGTAGTTAGAAAAAAATGTTACTCCCGTTTCAGAATAAATATAGTTTAAACTGGGTCTTCTACAAACTTGAACCTCAATCGAGGGTGCAGAATCTCTCTAATAATGATGATAAATGATAACCAACACTTAATCCATTTTTTGTACGTACATCGTTACATGCCTTCGGATTCCTGAGTTATGAGCAATATAAATATTTAGTTTGTTTGAGTAACGTTTGGTTATCCCTGTTGTTTTTTCACTGTGCATACAATTTGTGGGGATTTTTCAAAGATTTTTCCATATAATTTTAACTAGTATCAACCTGGTTATCTGCAGTTAAAAAATAATAGAACTTTTTGGAGAATCCTATAAAAAATCCTTATGCTTCTTGATCTTTTTTTACTATAGCTAAACTAAGCACAATATATTATCGATTTATCGTAAATGTGTCAATTTATTGAATGTTTGAATCTCTTGAATTAAACTTGTACACGTACACAGTAGTATACATACTACATACATACAAAGTACACAAACTAAAAAGTACATACATCTAAACTATCGTCCAGTTAGCATCAATTATCTTGCATTTTCGTATTACACAGGATTTAAAAAATTCTGCATTGCACGCTGCCTCATCAGCCTTCCCTTATCATAAGCCCAATAAATGTGAACCAAATGAACTCAACTTTGAGCAAAGTCTGGATTCTCGAAAACTGAAAAGAAACATTTTTTATAATTTACACAGCTCTCGCTGAAATACAAAATACAAAATAACTGCTGATATAGTGGTACTATTACTTACTTGCCGACACATTTACGTACCAAAATTCGTTTGCAATATAGGGATTGTTACATATACATAATACATGCTATACATATATTATGTAAAAGCCTTCATCATGATTGCGATTAAAATAATGTTGAGCTTAAAGTACGTATACACAGTGGCTATGCAATGGAAGTACATCATCAGTGTATTTTCATATGGATCGTTATCCTTAGCACATGGAATGTCCTATAATACATAACAGTAGGATGTATGTTGTATATCCATGCACATGATAAAAATATGATACGTCAGTAAAAAGTGTGGATGGAATGGATAAATATTAGTTCCTCCCCGACGTACCAAACAACCTTTCTAATCACTGTGCTCCGCTCTCATCTGCTTCTGATGTATGTATTTATTGCTGTCAACCAAACAGCATTCACATATGTGAAGGCATCGTCATTGCATAAAATGATATATTTTATACCAATGTGTATGTATACCATATATTTATGTACATATGCAGGCATGATATAGTCATAGATCAATACTTCATTGCACAGTTCGGTTTTAGTTCGACGTGTTTATGTAGGTGCACAGAAGCATTAACTTTCAGCGCATCTTGTATCTACATTTTGCATCATAAAGGTAAAATAATATTTTAGTTAGGAACATACGAATAATATGACTTTGTGCTTTACTCTGAAGATTTTGTAGATATTTATGACAAGATATTTGTATCCCTACATATTTAAAGCGTAAAACCTGGATAACGACAGAATGGCCCATTTGTCAATGAAACCTTTTTAGCACCTCTCTTATGACGATCGTCATAAGAGAGGTGCCAAAAAGGCTTCATTGATACATATATTGATACATACTCATGTAATTTATTAATTCGTTACTATTTGTATGGACACATAAATAAAAAAGGAACACACGCCCATCTGTATTATTTTTGTAGGTCTGAATAACACTTTCTCGATTATGTACACAGCTGCTCATCCCTTCCATTAAAATAATCCTAATTTCATGGATATGTATTGTATAATGTTCAATAATAATTTATATGCACACTTACGTGTTCCCATACCTTCGTTCATAAACTCATGTAAAAATGCACTTGTGCTTCTCGGTATATGTATACATAGACACCGGCTGGATTAAACCTGAGCTGTACAATGCTTCCTCCTATTATAAATGCCTATGCTTCCTCCCATATACAACCCCTTATACCCTTTCTAAATTTTATTATTGCTCTTTTTCTCGTACCTTAGGAGTACGCAAATGAACATGAAAGAAAGCATAGTACAGAAGAAAACATGACAACATAGCCAAGTAACCTAGAAGAAAGCATGGTATCATGGGAGGAAGCATTAGTCAGTAGGACGAAGCATGGGGCTGTGGGAGGAAGCATTGAGGGGTCAGAGGTCAGAGGAGGAGAAAAAATTTCAGCATGGGAGCAAGCATGGTGGCATTTACAAAAGAGCAATAATAAAATTTAGAAAGGGTATAAGGGGTCGTATATGGGAGGAAGCATAGACATTTATAATAGGAGGAATCATTGTACAGCTCAGGTTCAATCCAGCCCAGCATTGTTTTTACCTTAAAAAGATTTTATGCGTACTTGTTTGCTGAATGAATAATGATCCATTGACAGCACCAAGAAAAAAAAAGTTTTCTTCGCGTATGTCTTTTGATACATAATACCTTTTCTACACTTTAGTTTTTATTCACAATTCATTCATGTGTATTCATTCAACAGTGAATAGTTTTCCAAATATCTGAATGAAACTATGTATTAAAATTTTTTTAAAACTTGTTTCGCCTATACTATATGGAGCTGCAATCTACCATCCTCAATTCACATTTTATAGACCTGTGTGTATTTAATGCTTGCCAACTTCTATTGTGTTCTTTCTGTTTCATTAATATCAGATAGGTGCCATTCTCTAAAATAAGTAACTTTTGAATTAAGATCATCAAGAAGCAATAAGTCCATCGGATTCTTATGAATGAAAGTGGCCGTTTTTAGTTATAAACGTCTACACGCACAGACATACTGTAGAATCAACCACGTTTGCCATAGAGAAATAATACTGCACCATTCATAAATTCAATCTCGTCTTTATGTATGAATGAATTCATGAATGGTGTAGTATTATTTCTCTATGGCAAAAGTGTACGAGTGGATTGATTCTACAGTACAAGTTTAGGCCTAAATGTTTACGCTTACACTGGACTAATCCTGAGAAGACACAATTGTGTCTAATTCGCCAAATTTGACGCGTAGACCGGCAAGTTTATTGTAATTAAAACTTGTGTAAGCATTCGAAGTCGAAAACTTGTTTAAACTCAATTATACTGATAGCTGATCAATTTATTGACACTCTTAGTACTTATTACAAGCTGAAAGCTGAAAGCTACTGACTGACTGCAGTCAGTCAGTAGTTCCTTGTGACTTTTGTGTCTCTAGTCTCTAATGCTCCGCTTATGTTGCATTATGTATTGTTGTTCCTGCAACAGTTAGCACACGCGTTTAAAAGCAATAATAGTGATAGTTTACCATTGTCTCTTGTTTGCTCGATTGGTACATCAAAGAATGTGTCAACATACCATTTAAGTTACAAAGATATTGTCATTATAAGTACAACTAAATCATTGGTATGTTTGTATGTGAAGCCAACATGCATACTATATGCATAGGCGCATGTTATTTTATTTCTTTTTTTCTCTCTGTCTCTCTATTTCCCCGTTCCCGTCAATAGGCAATATATCGCAATGGAATTCAACCTCCGACCTCCAACATCTGTAGTTCAAATACTTAGCATAATACCAAATAAAAAGCACACTAGAGACACTGACGTATATAGTTACAGATACAGAAATGGCATAATGTTATTGATGTCAACATTCGTATCCAGTTCGTACCTAATCAACTTTTGGCATTGAAGGCTGAAGATGTGACTCGCCTCTCTCATTCTACCAAGTATAAACATTATAATTTATATGAATAATCTCTCGTTTATGTAACGTAAATATGCATGCAATGTTTTCTAAAATAATACACAGTAGATATGATTTGTAACTTGGTGGGAATGAAAACTAACACACATGATAAGTACATAATGCATAATCCTGAAAATTGCTGGCTGCGCTCTGTACACTGCACACTGTACAGATTACAGAAATCCTTACCACACAAAGTTCTCTTATCTTGATTGATAACATTTAGCATTGTGTCATTTATTTTCTTCCAGTTTTTTCTCCCTTGTACCCCAGCCAATATTTACCATTAAAAATGATGAAAGTGAGTACATACCCCTTAAAAAAAATTTTCAAAAAATCTCATGAAGTTTTGACACGATTTTGGTCGAAGATCTTATCAATTTTGATCAACTATTGATGAAATATCATGAAAATCTCCTCAAAAATTGTTAATCTTGTAAGCTCTTATCAATTTTTCATGAGATTTGGCAAGATTTTTTTGTAAGGGACGTGAATACTTTTGTACTGTCGACTTAAACGTTAATACCTGATGAAGATAACAAAAAAGTCTCGTCAACGTAACTAGCAAGATGACCAGATTTTAGTGTATTTCCCCCGTCCCATGTAACACCATGACCATGTGCCGTGTGCTGATCAACAAAGCTAGAAAATAATAAAGTCAAGTGTTTTTAGTTTTGATTCACGGTCTGCGGCTGTGCTTTTCCGTTTTCATGTTACATCCACTTATCATCATAAGCTTCATGTAAATTATCGAGAAAAATATTTTGGTTCTCTTCTACCCAATTAATTGGAGCAAACATTAAATTGAGTGATTGTTACATTTACAAAGAAACAAGGATTCCACTATAGCTATAATGTACACATTATGAAAGCTCAAACCTTTATCTTTGCTACTATTGACGTATGATATCCTTGTACGTATAGTAACAGGGCTGAGGTGTCAAAAATTCGCTAAAAGGGGCTGTCCATAATTATACGTGACAAATACTAGAAATTCAAAGGCGGTATATAAATGGCATGGTTGTAGGGCATCGAGCATTGGAGTCGAAATTGTGTGCAGTATGCATGCACAATACATAATACATTATAGTAGTCGTATAAAAGTACAAAGATACTCACGAAAATTATAGCTTGATCAGTCCTGATAAAAAGCCTATACCATTCCTGGGAATGGTTCAGAATAACGTTGATAAGTCGAGCCGCCTGGGAGCAAAAATTAGTGATATAAATAATTTATTTACACCAGCTCGTGTGTTTTACTCTTACTCGGCACTCTTGTTTATACTCCATGAACTCATTTTACCCTCAACTAAATTACTTACCTACGTAGGTATATAATGTACTATTAATTATCCGATTTTACTAGTTACTAGCCGGAATATTCAAGTTTAGTGTACAAAAGCCTCCATTACAGCAGAACAAGAGACATACAAGTAGATATAAACTTGATGAAAGCATTTAATAGTTGGCCGAATGATAAAAAAGATTAATTACTCACAGTTAAATGACAGTATGACAATATGTACCTTTTTAACCTTTAGCATCTATACACAGATACATACTTGATTTGTGTTGTATAACGAGACTAATTGAGGTACTAATCATCAATCAGCTTGTTGTTGTTGCCATTGTCACTTTTTAACGTTTGACTTGCAATTCAAAAGGACGAGGATTTGTGATAACGGACCAATAAGCTTTTTCGGAAAAATAAAATATGAAGCGGATTTCCATATGAGAGATAGTGAGAGAAAGCAAGTGTAAGAGAGGGAGAGATTATAGATAACGAATGCAAATTACACGCATAGCTACATGTGTATGTATCTAGCGTAGTTTTAAACGCAAGATTTTCTGCTGATTAAAACAAAGGCCCGTGTGAATCAGGTGTCCACCAAAATCAAGAAATCCCTTTCATCTAATAAATGGCCAGGCCTTTTAGTATAATATGTATCAACCGTTTAGAATGGAAATATTGTATACAGTAGAAACTCCCCAATCCGAAATTTGGAAATTCCAGGCGTCCGAACTTTGAAAGTAAGATAAACACCTTTGATATTTTACAGCTTGTTGAGACTAAAAATTTTCCATTCTAGACGATCGATACAAAAATGCACATGCATTATGAATATGGATAAGTAACTAAGTGTGACCATGCTGGTAAACAAGAAAATCACGTGAACATGCGATAGGAGATCAATGGTAGCCCTTGCCTTTATCAGCTTTCTCCATGACCAATGATGTAATGTACATATCTAATGTATAATGTACGTAATGTGCAGTGTGCAGAGTTGCACACGAGAAACGTCTGTGTGGTGCTTAGTGCATAGGCGATGTTCACTATTTACGTTACGCACAATTCACCTAGAAACTTTGTAAACTTCAACTATATAAACAGATACAAGGCCTTGTAATTTTGCATTGCGTGATTTGTGAACGTCGCCTTATAGACAAATTGTAAAAACCCAGAAGAGAGAGAAAAGCAGTGCAGAAACTCGTGTTTCAGTTTTGTTCTCGTGATAGTGTCAGACAGAAGAAGATCGAGTCGGGTAAAAGTCGAGCGATGTATGAGTCATACTGTATTGCACCATGAAAGCAAGCAATTTTGGGACTTGTTTATGCAAAATATATGCAAACAGGCTGCTTAGTTTGTAATAATTTTTAAGCTTTCATTTTCATCTTTGATACATGGGTAGTGTAGGTGTCAGAAAATATTTTATTCGTGCGTTACCTCTTGAAATAATAACTTAGGCATTTGGTAACATTGTATATATACATAATTCATTTTGCTTAATACAATTAGGTTTTGCTTTCAAAATGCAACTTGGGCATTTGAACTTACAACGGGTTCAAATGGCATGGCAATGACTTTGGATTAACTTTTCTCGTATGTAATAATGTTAGTTGTCTCGCATGCTCGATGCCCAAACTGTCATTTTCTAAACCACTGGCCCGTGCATGAAGGTTGATTGCGTTTTCCATCTTAGTGTTTGAAATAGTTATATGTATGCGCAATGTGCACGCACAAAAGTCTACAATTTGTAATTATTGTGCGCAAAAAAGTTTCGATTTCAACGTGTGATCTTTTCATCATTGTTTTTTTAAGCGTGCATAAAAACGAAAAGAAAAACAGATTTGTTCTCGATACATTATGTGCTAACTGTGTGTGCAATGCTCTAATCACTCATTAGGAACTCATAAACACTTCAAGAGTTGTTATAGGTACGATGCAGTGATCACAGACAATGTATGTAACATAGTGTTATTTACAACTAATAGTAAAGAATGAGGAAGCGCTCAAACCTCTGTTTGCTCCCACGATAGTTTATCAACACGAAAACATATGTAAGTGCTGATCCAAATCATGATACGGATTCGTTTACTTTGCTTTGTCATCTTTTTCCTATTGAAATGTTCGCCTAAAGTCCGATTTATCCTAGGCAAAATATTTTTATCATGTGAGAGCATTATACAGAATTATAAATAAACACCAGCGAGTGCAGTTGCAAAAAAATATTTGCAAGTAATCTCATAAAATTTTGACACTATAATATTTCATCAATTTCGATCATACATTATTGCTATTTGCTTTAAAACAGTTGACAATATTGTCAAATCTCATCATATTCTTAAGAGATTAGATGAGATTTTTTTGCACAGGTGGAAACGGTAATGGATACATTATATTTTAAAATAAGGGTGTCTATGCCCTACAAGATTTTGTAAATAATTTTACGAAATTTCGACAAACACGTCGAAAACCGAGGTTGATTAAAATTTCGAGGAGCTTTCATGGAAATATCAAGGGTTAATTTTTGGTTCTCTCGGGAATTTTCGACAAATAAAATATCTTTTGCTCTTTTCTAATATCTTTGTTACATAAAGGCAAGCATTATATCACAGTGGAAAAATTTTACATGCTAAATATTTATTTTCTCCATTTATAAACAAATCTTTACAATTGTATACAGAATGTTGTACATAAATACCAAATACGTTTAATATTGTACGTTGGTGTACTAATGACAATTATTTCTTTTTTATCTTAGGCTGTTTGCTTTTCTTTGTCACATTTCCTGCCAGTACCTTCCCAAAAATGAATCGACACGTGCAAAGCAAACACAGGAGAAGTAGAGAGAAGACAGTTGTCACAATAGCGAAAATGAAGAGAAGGACATCAAACTGACGTCGCTGAAACCAAGATTGGTTTTGAAGTGGTTTTAGACTCAAGGTGTCATGGCGAAGAACAAATTCCGTGTAATAGACAGCAGTTTCTATTGGGTTCTGTATCCTGTCTCTCATCATTTCCTTCATTCGCCTCATATTTTTTTGGTACCTGCATTTTTTGGTCACCCAGATAAATTAAATGACAATGCAAGAACAATTCCACTGACATGTTCTATGATATCATTTATTGTTAATAAAAAACTGGTAATTAAATATTTTCTTACTTAGGATTAGTGAGAATGTCGCTCAGCGAATTGACCAAAAGGGTTGTCGTCAGATCTCTGGCTTCAACCCGGATTCCCGTCTCCATTGCCTCTAGTCTATATCCTAGAATATTTTGGATTCACATTTAAAGTCATGAAATTTTAAAAACATCAATCAAATATATATGCAGAATGCAGATATTAGAGTTCATCGCTCCGAAACTTAAAATGAGAATGTTTAACGTACCATTGTAGTCCTGATCTGTAAAAAAGGAAATTATAGCAAGTGATTACTTCAGTTTCATATGTTAACTTTTAGCTGTAATTTAAATACGTATAAATACACATACCAGCAAATAGGGGCAGGAGAATAAGAGGAACGCCATAAAAAGTTGCTTCAGTGACAGAGTTCAGTCCGGCGTGGGAAATAAATGCTTTGGTATTCGGATGTTCCAAAATTTGGACCTAAAAGTTAAATAAAATTAAAGCATAATATTTATTTGCACTTAGGTATGCTTTTGGAACTGATTTTGCTACACTTTATTGTTATTGTATACCTGGGGAAGCCATTTAGCGACTCTCAAGTTCCTCGGCGCGTTTTCCGGTGGTGGTCCGTCCCATCTCCAGATGAAGGTTATTTCTGGAAAATGTCCAATCGTCTCAAGGAAAATAGTTTTGAAGGACTCGGGCATGTCCGCGAGATTTATCGTTGAGCCGAATGCAATTAGCACAACTCCGTCCTTGGCATTGTCTAAAATTTCTTTAAACTCCTTCAGAGTCCAAATAATGCTCACCGTTAAAAATACATACCTGCACAGAAACTTTTTGCATTTCATCTTTTTTGTAACCTTCTTTTCCTTACTTGAGATTCCTTTTTGTTACTCGTATTTGTCCAACATTGCATTCCACCCACATTCACGACCATCGGCTAATGTATAAAATTCACAGAAAAATTAGCTTTACTTGTCAACCACATCATCTTAATAATTAAAATAGTATGGGGGTATTTTGCATACGGGCAAAGATCTGGCAAAGTCTGTTGAATAGTGAGACAGGACGAAGATTAAGCTGGCATTCCGCTGGACGTCCAAAAGTGGGACATTGGACGCCTTTTCTCCATATGTAATCTGTCTCAATCGCTCCAGGCTAGGATAAAGCTTGATTTGTCTCATGAAGTAATAGTACAGTGGCAAAAAATTGTTTCTCACTCGGTCGTACAAACCCATCGGATAATGGAAAACTCTACAATTTATTTTTTAAAAGGCACAGTTTAACGTTTTGCGCATTTGTAATAATATGTTGTAATAAAACGAGGCATAAATGTAGGTATGTTTTAACGGTTAAAATGTAATCATAAGCTTATTACCCCGTCATTTCTGGAATTGTTGCAGGCTCATTAGGAAATCCGAACTCATCATAGATCCACGTAAGGAAGGGAGTTGAAGCGGATATTATTAACTTGGCTCCATATTTCTGAGCTAAAAGAAGACCGCAGTCCCCCAACACTACATTGACGACAATGAGATCAACCTGAGCCTCATGTATGACGTAATTTGCAATAGGATCGTCTTTGGCACTGTCCAGGAACACTTGACAAGTATTGATGGTGTCATCAATGTACTCGTCAAAAATTTTCCCTTCCCTACCCGCCTTCCGCTCCGCCAACCGATTGTAGTTGTACTGCTGACGCATGTGCTGGGCCATCCTGCTGAGGAACAGGTCATGAACTTTAGGATGAGGATAAGGCTGCTTATCAAAACAAGAGACGTAACTCACATTGTGACCTATGGCAAAAATAGTGTTGTGACTTGACATGCACATTTTAATTCAACTACCGTTTTCATCCAAAAATTTATGAAAATGTCAACAACGAAAAAAAATTATTAGCAATCAGACCTTTGTCAGCCAAGGCGGTGACCAGCGGCCAAATACTTTGCTTGTGGGAGAAGGTTCCAATAGAAAAGAAAAACAAAATGTTAGCACCCTCACTCTTGTGGACGAAAAAAAGCAAACAAACTACTGCAGTTAGAACTAATATTCTAAATTTCTCCATTTTGTACGATATAGTTATCTTGCTCAATTTTTAACCTATTTTATTGCATTTAAAATGTCAGAATTTTCTTTAAATTCGAGTATTAATTTGAATTTCCCTGCGATTAAAGTGTATTAATTTTACAAAGCCTGAAATATATATTCTATTTTCTATACAGGCGAGAAAAGTAAAATGATGAGTGACCATTATGCATAATGTATTATAGTTTGTAGTTTTTATCTTAACTCGTGATAAACTCGACAGCATGAATTTGTCCAGGTTGGAGCGTTAACATCGACCCTTGTCAATGAGGACAAACAAAAAAGCTGCTACAATATTGTACAGTATTGGTATTGTAACGCTGTAACATCGCATGTAAATAAGTCTTGAACAACAAATTTTAATCTGGCTACCGTTCCTCATCAACATGTCGAGCTATGATAACGCCAAAACTCTAGTGATATCAGCTATGTACAGTACAGGTATTTGAACCCAACATAATTCTTATTTTAAGTATTAAGTATTAATCATGTTTGGCTCATAGTTGAATGTTTTACCATAGTCTTTATTATGCACCAAATATTTTAGCATAAAACACTACGGGGAACAAGCTTAAACTGAAACTATGCAATATGTATTTACAATAGCAATAATAAATATACTATAAGCTCATTTCCCATTGATCGACTCTTTGACGTTTTCTTTTGTACATAAAGAAATGAATAAACGAACGTTGTTTTTAATGTCTATGTATACTTTTGGTTATTGCTCACCTACCAATATTATTTATAAACATGACTCTATCCGATAGCTTTGACAGGTTTGGCTGAGCTGTGTGCCAAGCTGTCTCGACAAGTTTTGTTCATCATTCTTAACTTCAGTTTGTTTTTTCAATTTAAAATTCAACTTATTTTCTCCTCACCGTTTACATTCATATAAAAAGCTGCATGAAAATTATATTTTTCTGTTCACCATTTTTATGAATGTGATACATACAAAATGACAATATTATTGTTTTAAATATTGTATTCATCTTTCCGAAAACCTGTTGACTGCATATTGAATTTAATTGTGATAAAAAAAATAAATTCAATTGCTCTCAGCACAATACGCCATCAATGACAACAATAATATCGTTAACTGTTGATAGATATTAACGATTATATTAAATTGTCACGCGAGCAGTGGCCACTTCTCAACTCTTAAGCAAATGTACGTACAAAGTATTTATTATGTACTTAATACATAATGTTCATCGTCATCGTTACATGATCATCTTTCGACAGGACACACAGGGCACTTGTTGTACAGGGGATAAACAACCATGACAAAGTGTCAACGAGTCAAAAGTCACAGGAATCATTATCCGTCACAGCCACAACAGGAATACGACGACTATGAAAATATGGAGCGAGGAAAGGGAAGCGAGGGGAGTAATAATATAAAGAAGCCGGTTAATGGCCAATATGTTTTAAATGTAAACATTGTAACCACATTCACATAACTTGCCTATGTATTGTACATACATACATAGTAGACATCTCATTTATGTAATGTATCTCACTTTTTTTACCGCACAAAGTGATATGTATGCAAGTTCAAAAAATTATCAGAATCACAACTTTTTGCCCATTAGGAAAAGAAGGAACAGAGAGACAAAGGAGCAAAACCAAGTCACAAATCATACAGCACATATCGCACATCTTATACTCATACAGCATATAGCATATTCAACAGTATTTCCACGTACCAAATTTAAAAATTGACAGCAGAACAGACTGACCGATCGTTCATAATATGTAATGCGAATTTGGACGGCAAAACAGGTTTTGATTAAAAGTTAAAAGGGAAATGGGGTCACTTCATCTTTGTACGTACATACAATTCAACATACATGTGTAAACAAAACATCAGTATGATATGTATACTGTTTGTACGCATATTATGTATATTCCCCATGTATTTTTTCATAAGGATCTGCAATCTGCACTGAGCCGCAGAATTACATATCGCATACATATTGCAATTGCATTTAACGCTAGAATCTTTGAAGATCTCTATTACATTAGCATTATGATATGATAAGTACACATACATATTATGATATGATCCAATATGATGCTGGTAGTGTTGCTTATACTTGTTTATGTGTGTGGTGGGGATGAAAAAATGAAAATGCATTCAACACAATAATATTAATGTAATTAGGATTCTGTTGCACCTTGCACGAGGACTTCCCTCATTTATAACAACAATGTGTATATACATATAGATGGATAGAAGATAAACGCATGTACACAATGACTGCAAGTACGCAATGCAGTACAAGCCGTCAATTTGCCATGTATTGGCCTTACGCAACGTCTGATTTCCTTCCTTAATAGTTTGACCACTCTTAATCTCAATGCTTATGTTTATACACAACGTACAATGTATTTACAATATGTCGACTAGTACATGATAACGACTAATGCATTATGTATGTATATACATATGTCCTGCCATGTCATGTCACGGTGGGTCTGTCTGGAGTTTTTTCTGAGAAACATTAACTTCAACTCCCCTCAATTGTTTTATGCAACTTTTGGCCCAATAACACCTCCTGACTTTTTACTATGTATGTATGTTCAACTAAATGCGATAAGAATTAAGGTGAGCAGGCATTCTTATTACAGACAGACCATTGATATTATATATTTGTATTTTCTTATGTACTTAGTTACTCTCTCACTGTTCCGTTTTTAATTTTTTTAAATAATTTACAGCAGTGTGTATGTGTGTGGTGTACACAAAAGTGTGGTCTTCGGCTCCCTTTCATTTTCGTTGACTTGACTTGATTTGGATCTTATGATCCAGTTGGGACTGGCACACAAAGAAGGTAGCGGTGAGCTTCGTCGTTGACACTTGATTTTGGATTTGATTCAATTCAGCTCGATTTACTGCATACATATAGAATTATTGATTTTTGGTACTAGTCAATGGTCCGCACGAAGCTTTCAATTTCATTTCAATTGTGACCTGCAGCTGTGACATTATACCGTGATCAGTGATCAGTGATCAGTCTTTGGATTTTGACTTGTGATTCTGTGCTGTGTTAACTGTGAATTACAATGTGGAGAAGAGTTTGAAGAATAAAAAGCAATTTTGGATATTTTTCGTGAATTGAAGCAAAAAGTGACTAAAAACTGATAAAAATGGGTCTATTCTCAAATATGAGACGGGCCTTCCCGAACTTTTGGTTCATGAGAATTTTATATGGAGTTGTAGCTGGACTAGGAATATTCATCGCAACTTGGGAACAGGGAGACAAATTCATGGACAGACTCAAGTCCAAAATTCATGGAAGAACACAAGAATTCGATTTCATTGTGATAGGCTCTGGAAGCAGCGGGGCCGTTGTTGCCAATCGTTTGTCGGAGAATCCAAAGTGGCAAGTGTTGTTGTTGGAATTAGGAGGAGGTTAAAAAATTCATAAAATTTACTTACTGTCAATGTGCAAAAAATTGTGCAGTTACAGTGTGTGTGTAATTTATGAGCTAATTTATAATTTGTTTACAGAGCCGCATCCTTTTCAAGCAATTCCAGCTTTTGCCTTGTATATGGTAAGAACAATAAAATGTGCATAAAATTATGCTTTTGCTTAATTTATAAAAGTTTCTGCTCACTGCTCACATCATCATAACATGTTATCTACAGGTGAACTACAAGCAAACGGATTATCAACATCTCACCGTTCCGCAGAAAAACTCGTGCTATGGACTTCCAAATCAAGTCAGAATTTTAATGATTGAGATTATATTGTGCGTACAATAAAATTTCTATATGATAACTAATAGCAGCAAGAATGGTTTAACACACTTGTTTTTCCTTTCAGAGATCCTTGTGGAGTCAAGGAAAGTCACTTGGGTAAGATGATAGCAATAAAGTCTAAACTCAACTGTTCAGTGAAAAATCATGAAATAAAAAAAATATTATAACTTGCAATATTGTTCTGCTTCGAAACTTCAACAGAGGAACAAGTAACCTAAACTTTTGTATCCATCTTCGTGGAAATCCTAAGGATTTTGACAACTGGGGAAATTTGACAGGAGATCCGCAGTGGAATTACGAACATTTGCTCCCGTATTTTAAAAGAAGTGAAGACTTCAAGAGCGAAGACTGGAATAACCGTAATTTTTTTTCGCAACAACATAGAAAGAAATTTAGTCAACAGCTAATCGTTTTCCCAAAAATGTCGACCACTATTTCAAAAAATGAAAACATTGATATTTTAAACAGCTCACGTTCACGGTAGAGGAGGTCCACTACAAATTCAAGTCCCTGACTACCATCCATTAGCGGACGATTTCGTTAATGCTGGACTGGAATTGGGTTACCCTAAAGCAGATTTGAATGGTTACTACACAGAAGGTAAAGACAAAATGCTTATGCTTAAGGAGGGAGACAACCAAAATGTTCTTTTTTTTGCTTTTTTTAGTTTTTCATAAATTAAAATAAAATGGGGGCTAAAATCAAAAATGTTCTCTGAGATTATTGTAGAGCAAAAAAGTCCGGTTCTAATGATATATGACACAAGTCTGTCGGATGATCACCGTTTTCTCCATTCTTCGTTTTCCGGGAAATTCGGAGTTTTTGGATAAAACGAAGAATGGAGAAAACGGTG
>JAQIVE010001209.1:0-26726 GCA_034698285.1 Sminthurinus bimaculatus
TAGAAAATTCAGAAATATTTGCGTTTCCATAATTTTGACCCTAAGCGTACTGCGCAGGGGGTGGTCACAATTAGGGTTCGGTCACAATTGGGAGCCTTTACCTTATGGTGTTTTAAATTCAGAATAAACACCAAAACCGTTCAGACAACCAAAGTTCAGACAAAACCGTCCTATGCCAAATGAGGTGCTTTTCATAAAAGCCATGAAGTACGTAGTACTCTTTTGACCTTCAGTGATCAAAAGGGTTAACGGGTTGAAGTATGTATTTATGTGTTTGAATTTGTGCAGATGACCTTTTCGTTTCGTTCCAAACAATTTTCAACGTCATCATGAACAACATTTTTGGTTGTTGCGTCCCGTAGTTTTGACCTCCAGAGGTCAATATGATGAACAAAATTTTAATCATATGATAGCTATGGTTCAGGAAAAATACTTGGTACTAGACATTGTACTAGGATTCAATATAGGTATTAATGTGTATTGAATGTTTCTAGCTCATGTTCTTACTAGAAACTTCCGCTATGTTGTTGTACATTGCACATACATAAATGCAAAAATTAGGCGCTAGCAGTATGTACGCTCTTTAGTTGGTTTGCACACTTACTTATGTACTATTTAGTAAGCATATTTGTTCTAGCATACAGCATACATATACATTAGTAATTGTTCATTGTTCATATAGTATAGCGATTTTTAAAGTGAGTCACTTTACATGAATACCGAAATATGATACCAGAAGAGTGTACAGACACAGACTACAGACTTTAAGACTTTAATTACCTAATGTTCCTCTTTCCAACGCCTGTTTTATTCTTTAAACCAGACTTTTAGACCACTTTAATTCCCATATTGTCTAGGTATGGGTGGAAAAATTGATCAATCAAAAAAAGACGAACCAGTTTGATAAAAATATATCAGTTTTGAAATACAAGTTTAAAAACAATCGTGATGTACTCTGGTCCGAATTTTCGTTCACAACTAGGGGTCAAAAGCATTTCAGCAGTCCACTAAAAATATTTCTTAAATGGGCAAATTACTGTCTATAGTGTCGATGTTACGTTTTATATTCATACATATATTAAGATTCTGAACGTCGAGAACATAAAGCAAAAAGTGATGAAGGGAAAGTCTAAAGTTCCATCGTAAATAATGAATGGAGGCGAAATTTGACCTCAACATGTTTTCCACTGCATGTTCGTCTCGAGTTGGTGACAAGTAACGACGCGTGTACCATAATTAAAAACCAATGTCGCATGTCAAATTATTATTCGTCCAATATTCTGGCTAATTTCTAGTTAAAAGGGTCGGGTTGAATGGTTTTAATTGTTTTTTGTAATCTTTGTATCTTTCAGTGGAGGGATCAAATTCTCAGAACTGACTGATGACCAAGGTACGTAACCATAATCCTACATTATTAATTTATTATGTCTTTTCAGAATGTGTCAATTCCGTCATATTCTACTATTGAAAAGACCTTGCAATTGAACATTCATAACTATATAATATTATATTTTACGTTTATGTGTATGTATATTTCTTGAGAGAAGAGCAACGGACATTCTTTTGTGGTGGTAGAAAAACAACAACTTCTTGGCATGCTTGCATATTGTTATGGCATGAAACAATCTCATGGTACAATTATGTGCGGAATTAAATAAAAACAGGACTGATTGTATGATTTAGTTGACAGGTTTTTAGAATGCTATCATATCCTGTTTATAATTGTAAATAGGTATGCAACATGAATCGACTTGTTTGTACGAAGCAAGATTTGAAAATGTAAGCAAAATACGTTGCGTTGCAACGCAACGTATTTTGCTTACATTTTCAAAAATATATCAACGCGTTGATATATTTTTATGTGTGTAAAGTGTACACTGTTGAATGAGCGTATAGTGTTTATAGAGCTAGTCGAGTGTATTTTCAATGCTCAATACCTCATTCGAAAAAATTTTTACACTTAGGACTCGCTCAAAAGTGCAGCTTAAATAAATGTTTCTATTTCTAATTTCTACGTATGCAACGTATATTGTTGTAGTGACATTATTCAGTATAATTGGATGTCTACAATGATATTTTCTACATATCTAAGGATTCATGCCTTTTACCTCTTTTCTACATTCAAATAAGATACCATCACCACTGTTTGCTTCTGGGTCTTCTTTACTGCTTTGTATAATGTGTAATATATTTTCACGTGGCATGAATTATATTCTTCTAATTGGGATTTGTATAGAAAACGGTACACTCTTGCAAATTTATGTACATTATACATAGATGCAATCGATGAAATACTTTTATTTTAGTCTTTTTGCACTATAATGGTTGAGTTATATCTTACGTTGTACGACTCGGGTACTTCTAGTACAACTAAAGGCTTTATTGCACAAAATATATAGGGAAAATGAAGGTGATGTACTTTTGCATAACATTTGTATGTACATATTTAGATGTATGCAATTGACAATGTTGTCAGTCAGTAATGTTTCATATATTACACTGAAATTACACAGAAAGCTCCAACTGAAAACTTGGTTTTGCACTCATATCCAATTCCTATGGTTTGATTATGTTTTGTCTTCTCATAGCTGTTCCTGGCGATGTTCCAGACTCCAAAAATCGCTGCTCTTTTTTTAGAATTGAAAATCACAGTTTTATATTCTACAAAATATAGATTTCACGGAAAATAATGCTGCATTCTGCAGTGTCGATGAACATTTTACAGTTGTCTGAACATGAGGTACAGTACTTGAATAAGCATGAGTTGAATTTAAGCTACATTTTAAGTTCTTTCTGTGTAAAGGTAGTTGAGGATAATGTGAAAGTTGTAATAATTGTAAGTGCTTATTGCTTCTATAATTTTGTTGATGCCTTAAAGTGTTTGGTGGAAACAGTTAGTTTAACTTATTTTCCCCGCATGCAATAATGAAATGTGCATAATATAATGGAACATGGCTATAAGATACTACATTATGTAGGTATGTATAGCCCACCACATATGTATACTTACAATACTTCAATAAATGTTGCAGTTTTAAAATGCGTAGTTAAAGAGTTAGTAGTAATTTGTTCTTGCGCTAATACAACCAGCTGTCGTTATGCTGGGCTGCTTTCTCCTAAGCATCCGTGTTATTATTAGCACAAAATGATTGTGCTCAAAGTCTTTCTTTTTTCCTATTCAAAACGTATAGACGGCAGTAATAAGAAGTGGTTTGTTCTTTTGTAATTTTTAGTTGTGTTGGAATTGGACAGCATTCATTCTAGGTCTGGGTCTAGGTTATTATCAGCAAAGCTCAGAGTTTGGATGGCGCGTGGAGAATTTATTTCAGCTTTCAGCACGCATCAATATATATACATACTTTTAATAATAACGTTATTATTTCAAGGCTTTACCAAGATTCTACTAGTAACTGCTTCTGAATCTGGTAATCAATGGTCGTCAACCAGGTGAACTGTTTCCTGAATTTTCGGAAATATTTGTTCACCAAAATTTGATATTGGATATGATCGTAGAAGAGATATTGATGAGCCCTCCTCGGCAGTATTGTTTGTCAGTTTCTCTCTGAAGTACCATGTTTTTCTTTTGGGTTTTGACGGAGTATGTTGAAGTAGAATGACAATCAATACTATACGTTGAAATCACAATTTACGACTTGAAGTCTGTTTGCACCAAATCCGGAAAATCCGGATTTTGTGGTCACTGGAAAGATTATTGAAGAAACCTGAAAACCGTAATGAAGAAGGAAAAAGTACAAAAGTAGACCTTAATAAAGGTTGCCCATTGATATGTTTGATCATTATATTCGCCTGTAGCAAATTTAAGACCAGATTTCGTTCTCGTGACTGGAGAAATCTGCTGCGAAGTATTCCATGTGATACAATGAATAGTGCAAACGATGGTTGTTTCCTGTAAGTTTAATGGCATACACGAGTTCGATTATTTTTTTGCAACAGTGGGTTAGAAATCAAAAAGCTATTATTTAGTCATTTCATCATTTTATCTAGTCCTATTTCTTTATATATTTATTATCCTTAAGCTTTTAGTCGTAGAAAATATTATTCTGTTGCTGTTGGTACCTTAGAGTATATATAAGAAAATTGTCTTTATACTCTAAGGTTGGTACTGGGTATTTAGACGCGTGCGTGTTTATTGATGAATTACATACGATCATTGTACCATGTGTATGTGTACATACATACATGACGTGATGATGTACAATTGTAAAGGCGGCAGACATTATGACTTTACTGTACGACAAGCTATCACATGACATCCCGAGGAAAACGGATGGTGATGATAATGAAATCCGTAGTCCGTACCTTGTGACATGGAATATCGAAGCCACGCAAGTTTTAATTTTGATTTTTGCTTACCATTATATTTGATGGGGATGCAAAAGTCCCTCTATTCTTTTCTGAACGTGGTATTATTTGTGAATTTGAGCATATGTCATATGATATAGGCTTATGTATAGATATTATATGCATGTGTCGCGTTTAAAGCTCTGGATACTCCGCAGAATTCAAGTCGGGAGTCGCTGACCTTGGCAGCGCTTTTCGTTTCCAATGAGCCACGACGAAAGGGAGAGAGAGTTGCCACAAAGAAAATTGAAGCACAAAAAGACATGTGATCCAAATAGAACAGAAAAGTTTATGTGCACATGGATATGGTTTCGATGTAGACATCCAAGGATTCGCAAAAGTTGAAAGTATATCAAACAAAATACGTACCTACTTTTGAACAATACATATATATGAACCGAACCATGTGAGCTCATAACATCCTTAACACACGCTTTTGTAGGTATATCAACGTATGTATATACAAGTTTCAGGAAGATTATACATTATACATACTGTCTGTAGCAAAGAGTATGGTGGTACATGTATTACTGACTCCAATGTACTGCTTCTGCTTCAAGCTTTGCTTACACTTTGTATGCCTGTGCAAGCGGGAGCTGGGGAAACGAGAAAGTAACAGAGTGTGTAAAAGTCGTCTTACTCTGTGTATTGTACAATATATGTGTAAAAATGTTGTGTGTATGTTCAGGGACGGATTTTCCTTTTGCCCGTACATTATACATTATGTATTTGCCCCGTGAGTTTGCTAGAAAGGACTGTAGAGAGAGACTATTTAGTTTTTTGAGAACACATACTAGATACTGGTGGATATTTGCAGATGTATCGGGAATATTCCTTGCTATAACCATATATTTGTATGCAGGATATTGATACCTCTTGCGTGATGTACCTATACATTATACATAATTGAAATTGACTACATCAACAAGAAAAAAACAAATGCAAGGGGAAGAGAATTTTCAATGTCCATGCGATTTCGCCTCTTGGTTCTTTTTGTATTGAATATTGCATACTAAAAAAGTAGCCTGTGACATGAGCAAGCGTGACTAATTTTCAACCTTAATGCCCAAAGCGTCTTTGTCAATGCGATTTCTCTAAATTTTGGACATACGTGTATGTTCACATACTCGTACGTACAATGTGTACATACTACTACCTTTTGTCTTCGTCCTGTTTTGTCTTATTTGGAACTTTCTCTTTCGCAACCTGAGCAGTGTTGGAATAGGACATTGTTTTCTTTCCTACTTATGCTTATGATAGAGCTATAGAATGAAAAATAGTCTTTCAATTTTATACGTATTTCCATGATTTCGCATAAAGTTAAAATTGAATTCTATTGCGGTTGGGGAAAAGTGCGTAAGGTTATGTTTTATTCTCATTTACTCATCATTATGTCTAGTTTCTGGTTTCCGGCGTGCAGTTTTATTTACATTTGTACATCTCCATATACACACATATTTATTGTTTGTATTTTCAAATATTTTTTCCTACATTGTGAATTATGATATTAAATCGCCTGTAACGACAAATATGCTGTAAAATCCTCTTTTAAAGCGTTCAATCCCGAACGAACACAAAAAGGCTTCTTTGCGCATTTGCCTTTACCATTTACAAGTTTTCATATTCAAGGGAATTTGTATACACACTTACGTACTTACACATAATGTGACTCGAATTTGTTAAGATAATTCTCGATGTGTAGAGGTTTTTTTTTGTTGCGCATGTTGTCTTGCTTATTCTTTGCATTAAATATTCTGCACATATGATTATGTATACGGCTTGCATACTGCCAGTGTGCCTAAACTGTATTTTATTTTTATCACCAACAGCAAATACATGTGATGTTACTTGGATGGATGGCCAATGCGGGTTTGGCTATGTCCATAGAGTTCACCGTAAAGTAAATTGTACTCTATGGAAGTATTCAAATCTGTATTCACCATCCATCCAAATAGTGTCACATATTATGCTTCCTACAATAGCTTTTAATTACATTTGTCTATAACTTTTGGAGTCAGAGTTCAGGACAACTCTAATCATAACTGTATGAACATATGATTTTCGGCGTATAAAAGCATGTACACATCAGATTTGTCTAGCATTTTGCAAAGTAGTTTCACCATTCATAGTGAAACTGCAACTTCATACCCTTTATTACCACAAGAGATGTCGGTGAATCATTTAACTGGGAAAGATGAGCATTGCCAACTTGTGAGTTGCTCCACAACAATATGTAGGTATGTATGCAGGTAACTAGAGTGTATGTTTCTGTATGCATTATGCATTCCCCTTTGCACAACAGAGACAGGCAATAGCTTAGGTTACATGTTGACTTTAAACCGAAAATGCGGATTTTGTGAGTTTTTGATGATTTAAACAACCGCTTTCGTCCAAATTCTTAGAAATTCTATTTATAATTTGCGTTCTAATAGATTGTACATGTAATAATTTTCCATTTTAATAGTGTGCCGAACTCAAAATTTTGCTGTAAACAATGGCTGTAAATGACCCTTTACAGAATTTGTGACATTTTGACCTTTTAGTAGAATTTCAAAATTACTACAGCAAAAAACGGCCTGTGAAAAAATACTACGATTATGCGAAAGAAAGTGTAGAAAGTCAGGAATTTATGGAGGCTCGTTCGTCATGTACTGAGGACATTCACTTCACTCCACGCTGTTTTTCGAAAATAAATTTCCATAATTTTACTCGACACTTTGTGTTTAATCGAGTGCAAATTCTAGACTACGTAATCGCATTGCTAGGTTTACTTACTGTATCGTAAGAAGTGCACTATGGATATTCTATACTTAATCTCGATTCCTTTCATGTGAAGTTAATTATTTATTGAACACCCGACAGTTTACTCAAGACAGAAGTCATTGCAGAGTGTACAGTCATCATTATGATTGAATGCACATAAATAACGCTCTGACTACCACAATAACAGATTCCAGGTAGAGTTAAATAGATGTTAGTTCACTGCACACACAGTACACAAGCATGGCATTTTGTAGTGATAGATACATGCCCATGTACTTATTAGAAGCATTTATTTTGTCTCTTTCCATCAAAAATTCATTGTTATAAAAATAGAGTGTATTATACATATGTATATACTATATAAGTACTATACAATTATACTATACTATCTGACTATAATAAATATTGTTCATATTATAATGCTGGCAAACCCTACATACGTATTGTTAGTACTTAGTACCATTAGCTGTTAACATGTTTCGCATGTAATACAGGGTAAATTTTTATGCTACTCCAAACCAGATTGTACCCGAGAGTTTGACTTGAAGCCATGGTATGAGAGGATATGCAAAAATAAGAACTAGTCATTAGGGTCTACAGATCGAGAAGTCACTGGCTTCCTTTCATTTTTCTGGCTTAGGTCCAAGTTTCCCCGACATCTCGTTTGTTGAGTAAAGTTGAATCTTGTACTTCCAATGGGATCATAATATAATCTATGCATGTGTGTGGAGTGTAGAGTGTAAGTGTACAGTGTACACTGAGCATGTGATGAGACGAGAATCTACTTGTGTTTTGTGTTTGATGTTTGTTACAATATAATACTATATATTTAATACTTACACATGCTCAAATACAGAGTTGGGGGAAATGGAATTAAATTTTAGGCAGACATGTTATAATTGCGTTAAAGGTAAAAATGGGGGCAATATATATATTGTTCCCATTTTCACAATATCAAGCATTGTGTGCTAGTCACAATGTATGATTTGATTAAAACGCATAGAGGCTTCATAAATGTGTACCGCAATAATTTTGTGAAACCTTAGTCACTATATATGTATATGTTTGAATGGTTCACTGAAAGATCATAGACTAGACAGACGATGACGATGCTGTTAGAGCTAGCAATAGTGACAATATGTGTCTTTTAAGTCTTCTGAATGGCGCATTTGGGTATGGTCGGAGGTAATAGAAAAATGAATATTGCGCTCTAGAATTTCCTAGTATTACTTGTCTTCCACACATGTAAAAACTTACTTGCCTATTCACCGTGTTATGCAGTACATAGAACTCGATGGTAAACTTTTTAAGGGTAGATGGAATTTGCGCCTGTATAAAAGGTACTATCCTGTTGTTACCCTTCACTTTGCATGGAAAATACAAATGTATTGGGTTATTTGTTATTTTATGTGTAAAAGTGTACTAGTGCATAAAAACCGAATCGGTTAATATCTACGGACACCTTTTACACCCTAAGTACCTAAGTAACTGCATGTTTATGGAAAATGCATTGAAAACATTATGTAACATGAAAAATGGCTTTGGTACTGTAGGCTCCTAAACAAATGGCAGTCGTTTGTAGCTCTACAAATACGTCTTGAAATCGTATCCGAATTATGAATATTGACTTACTGAGTGAAAATACTTCAGAATACTTCAAAATTTTACTTAAATTCTTATTTTTTCTTCTTTTCAACATATTTAGAATTAGGTGGAAATTATGTAGGTAGAATTATACTGACATTGAAAAAAAAATCAGTGGTGAAAAAAATGACGATACCCGCTATAACGTCCGTTTCAACTGGTGTAATTTTTACATACGCCAAATCTCATTTTATCTTTTTTATCATCCGGCAATGAACTGCAACGTTATGACCATTTAAAAATTAATATTTGCACGAAGATAAAGAACTAACGCAATATATATTAGTTCAGTCTCAAGGCTGTTGTATCTTGCTAGGTATATTGTTCACTATGCTTATTACTTTATTGCATGTAACCATTAGCACATTTTTTAAATACATGTACAATGGACATATTATTATTTAGTTGCATTATTTATTTTTTAGAAGATTATTGAATGAGAGAAAGCACGGTATTGACAGAATTCTGAATAGAGCAGAAGGGAAAAATTCCTAATAGATTTCCAAATAGAAGTTTTTTATTCATGCTTGCGGATGTTGAATGATATTATTTAATGTTTTATGATTGGCAACGTTGAACTGCGACAGGAAATGGATAAGACTTGAATGGGATTGCTATTAGGTACACAATAAATGAACAGTAAAATTTTTAATATGTAAAACAAACACATGTATGCAGCATGCATGCGAGTTTACGGACAAACACGAGATTTATTTCAACTTCAAGTTTTTTATAGTCTGTTACTTATGAAGACGTGTAGTTATAAAATTTGATACCTTATTTGCTTTCTGAACTCTGTCGGTTGTCGCCAAACTCATTCAAAATTCAAACTGTATTAATAGTAATTGTACGTGGTTTGCGATTACATCGATTGCATTTAGAATTTGGAAGCATCGGAACGTATGCATATTTTTTAATGACAATGCTATACGTTTGAGAAAAGGCATATTGTCTACTGATAAATTTTGTAGTTTTGGTAGTCTGCAAGTCGTAAGTTTACTGTACTCAATACTCATTTGTTTTAATTTAAAATGATGTCTAAATACCCTGATAGCCATGAGCCATGGATCATGTGCGTGCAAGCAATCATATGCACTTACTAATATTTTGTGAGGCATATTATTATGGTAATCTAAATAATCCGCTTGTAATATATAGAATGACTCTCTGAATTTACAAAGCTCATATTTGTCTTTACTTCAAAACCCGTAACGCGTAGTGTTACTAACTTTATTCTTTGCTTATTTGATACTAACAATAAGGTGATGTCTTGTCTCCATAGATCGATAGTAGTTAACAGTTGCATGGTCTTTTTTATGTGCGTACTATCTTCTATACCATAAGAATGACAAATTGTCACATAACACGTTACAATTTTATATTGTTGCTCACAGTTATTACTTATTACTGCAGCGTTCATGTTTGTATATTATTATCACTTATCACTGGATGATGGAAAAATTTTAAATGTGCATTTATAAATATAATGTACGCATAAAAGTTACGCTAGCCAGCTACTTTATTTGATAGTTGATGGATACCATACTCTCAAACTATATCCGCATCAACTACGAACTTCAAGGAATCATATTAGAGCATAAGATCTAGACATAGTAGCTAGAATAATTTTTCTTTTGGTAATTGAATTTCGTTGATTAATCTGGAACGAGTATGCATTCATTAGGATAAATGATTGACAATTGATTGACATTATCAGGACACTGGATGTTTGTAGAGATGGAGACAAGTCTGAATCTCTTATAACACCATACATTAAAATTAAACCACATTGCTGAAATAATGATATTGTATTTTTTTAAATATACGTGGACGTCGTCAGCTAATTAAATTTGCTGAGCGACGCTGTCTTGCATACAGGGTCGTGTCCTTCATAAGTAAACTTTTGGACTCAAGTGACTGATGAGTGGCCGACCACAGCTGGATTTTTTACACATAAATATATTCAATATAATATATAATATATGTGCATACACTGAACAGTTTCTTGTCTTCAGACTTGCGTAAAGCAAGTATGAAATGAGATAATTATGTACTTTTGCTTGCTCTTTTAAACGACATAACAAGAGTAAGAACTTACTCGCATCATAATATATATCCATATAACTATAAAGTTGTACATTGTACACGTGAATCTAAATTTCTGTCTGCCAGTAAAGAATCTGAAACAAATTGAATATTTATTTTTTAAGCTGGAGAGACGCTCCCAAGCGCATCCCACATTCGTGTTAGTGCACAAGTGCACATGATAATAAATAATGGGACATGTGAAAATATCCTGGTTCACTGTGGTAGCACTTTCCTATGCTTATGACTAAGTATTATGTATTATGATTATAATACGATATTGTCCAGCGAGATTAAATTATTTGATACTTCTATACTACATTACTTATGATGCGTAGCATGACGTTCAAAACGGGAGGCGCATTTTTGAAGTTAAGTGTAATTATGTTTAGGGTATTTACCTTTGAACTACAGACTGTTTTACCAGCATATTTATTTAATACTATAATCTTGTAAATTTCCATTTGCTGTGATGATTGTTTGTCTGCTAACCTTACATCTGTAGGAGTATTTCCGTACTGTCTTTTGTAATTTGAAATGAATCTCTTTTAAATCAAGGCGAACAATATCAGAGGCACCAGCATGCCACCAGTTTACAAGTAAAACAAATGTTCAAACAATCAGTCTTAATTTTAGGCAGGAGACATGTTAATTATCCAAAGATGAGGTGAGGGCTCTTTGTACATGTGCATACTCTAGAATTTTATGTAAGGGCAACCAAAATTTGGTATCATTACACGATCTTTAGTTTATCAGATTTTTTATTTTTCAATCGAAAAGATTAAAAAAAGTGAATGACCCACAATCCATTGCATTCAAAATACAATTACAATGCAATTATAATGGTAATTAATTGAGCCAATCAGACTTACAGGCTGTAACTTCCAGTCTTGCTGTCGACGCTAGTTGCTTTTTTATATCCCGTATTAAATTAAACTAATCCCTTTGTGAGACAAACACTGCAGCCAGACATAAAAATTTTTTACATGCTTTTTTGGTATTAGTTATGATTACCAAGAATATGTGTGACCAGCTGCATTGGACAATTTAAGCCGTCAATGAAAACCTGCGACTTATCACCCTTAAAAGTTTGTACTGACAAGATTTTCCTGTAAATGTATGCTATATGTACGTTCAAGTGTACACGGTACATGCATAACTACAATAAGAACAATGCAGTGCAAAGAATTGTCCGTTGCTTTTATTTTCACCTAAAATTTGAATAAATGCTCTAACTCGCAAGAATACTCAAAATCTATACAACTTGTGTTTAACTTTGAAATTTTAATTTTGTTTACAGCAATGAAGTTCCAAGAAGAACTCCTAAGAACGATGATGCAAGTGGAAAGCGTGTTTTTCACAATGGCCGAACAAATAAATCGAGATGTACTCGTAATATGCGATCGGGGAGCGATGGATGCTTCAGCCTGTACGTAACAATTTTTTAGTTAATTTTCTATAAGTTAATCATTATATTCGTAGTATTTGATAACACTTTTACATATTCTCAAACCCACTACCTAATGATGCGAGTTTTCCTTCAAAAAATACAATTGGGTACAAAAATTTCTATTATCGAAAATCGCTGCAATCTAATTTGTCGGTCCTTTGTGTATGTCCGTGCAGTTATTCCAAGAGAAAAATGGGAAGAAATTCTCAATCAAAACAATTGGAATGAAGTTGAACTCAGGGATACGAGGTACAATCAGATAATACATATGGTATCGGCTGCTAATGGAGCTGAGCCGTTCTATTCGCTTGAGGTTAGTCGTAGTCTCTTCTTCATATTCATCTTACCTATTATAATGTGTAGTTATTATATATTATTTATATCTGTTATATTTAATTTGTTCTTTTACATTGTTGTGTGTAAATAAGAAATCAATCTATAATATAATATGGACATAAAGCATAAAAATGTTTTTATTTGCTCCAAAAACAGGATCATTCGTGTCGTAGTGAAGGGTTGGATTTGGCTCGTCAATTAGATCAAAAAGCAGCCCAGAGTTGGGTCGGACATCCTTATTTTGATGTCGTAGACAATTCAACAGATTTTGAAACTAAATTGTGTCGGATGATTCAGGTAACATTTCCTTGAATACTTACAACTTACTTTGTTAGTGTCACCACCGCATAGCATGACTGACTGGTTTGTATATGTACATAGATTTCATATAATACCAAGTCATATTCGAGTCCCTCACTTAATTTTCAAATTTTTGTTCAAATAGTGCGTGTGTCAGAAATTGGGAATCGATGTGAGAGATCGTCTTCAAACTAATGCCAAGAAAGTGAAGTTCCTAGTTAAAGGACCCCTCGAAGATAAGGACTTTCCTACAGGATATCAAGATTTTACGGTCGTGCACGACTATCTTCAAACAAACACTCCTTCAATGCAAGCCCGTTTAAGAAAACGAGGACAAAAGGGAAACTGGAGCTACACATATACTGTGAGAAGGCCCGAATTGGAAGGTCAAGTAGTTGAAGTGAAAACAGCTCTTACTCAGAGAGATTACAACAATATGCTGGCACAAAGAGACCATAACCATGTCACTGTTTACAAAACCAGAAGATGTTTTCTCCTAAATGACCAATACTTCCAATTGGATGTGTATAACGATCCTTGCCATAAGAGGTAAACAAATAAATTATGAACTAAGTATAACTACACATAGTTGTGATGTGTGTGCATGTGTGTTAGTTTGTAGTGTGTGATACTAGAATAAGCAGGACAAAGTTCCTTCACTTTTCCTTCCATCTTCATTGAAAGTTGAGGAAACATGGCAAACGATTATGTTGGTACTGTATTTAAAGAAAACCTTAAAGAAAAAAAAACAACCGCTCACTTACTCATTTTAAATTTATTCTGGATGGATTGATTCTATGAATACAATTTTTACATTTCCATCTCTTTAAATAGGTTGTAGTTTTTTTAAGTTTTTCTTCTTGTTTTAAAGTTGAAGCGTTGCCGTTAAACCAATGTAAACACTTGGGAATCTCTAGAAACAAATTTTTCCACATCTTGAAAAATAATTGAATCCCAGTATTTATAAATTTCACTACCTACACCTCCTCTATGTATAGTCCAGCTCGTATAACACATAACTGAAGGGCTAAGAAATAACAGTACTATTACGTAGAAACGTAGTACTCTTAATGTACATGTAGTAACTTTATAAACTCCTCTTCGTGGTACTTTTATTTCTCAGCTCTTCAAATGGTTTTTAACATCTTCCGTTCCGAGTGACACTTTTTTGGAGTGTATCAACAGGGACCTTTGCAAATTAAATTTTCCAATAGCAACCTTCCTCCGATTCGGACTCCTGAAGGAGATTTGCTATTAAATATACATGACAAAGGGTGTAGACTGTAGACCCCCCTCCCCTTTAAACCTGGCGGAGACGTTTAATTGTAGTTGTAGTTTAAGGAATGTTGACAAAGAAACTAACTTTACTAATTTGTGTTATATTTTGGTTGGGAATCCTTAATTTGTTGTTCTTAGATGCAAAGGGTTAATTCTACTGGAAACCTATTCAACATTGAGTGGTTCGGAACTACAGCAAAGATTGCCGAGCTTCCTCAACATTATTGGTGAAGTGACTGGTGACCCGAGGTACAGCATGTTTAATCTCTCTCTCAAAGGTCCTTGGCTAAATAATAAGAACTTTTGCCTCAGCCTGGCTGGTTCCGGTAAATATTTTTATACATTATTTTTCCAGATTTTCTTTTCTGTATATAAATCGGAATGTGTTTTATCTTACCCTTAACATCTAACAATGGACACACCACAATGTTTAAACGTCCAATGTGTGCTTTTTTAAATATTGAAAAAATTGACTTAATGTATCTTATGTCATTATTGTTCTTATTTATTTATTTTTTAGAACTGGAAGAAAACGGAACAGTATCAAAGAGCGAGACAACTCGAAGTGAAAGCTGTCTTGCAGGCTGCTAAAATAATCCGCAGACAGATTTTCAACGTTTTTCTTCTTTTTTGTTTTTTTTTCTTATTCAAACCACAAGTAAAATATTCTATAAAGTCACTAGAAATTCTTAATTCATGATATAATAATAATACTATTACATGAAAACTAAAAATGAGAAAACCCTATTCTAAGCTTTCCTTATGTTAGTTTAGACTTAAAAAGTCTAATTAATGTTATGAATATTTGCTTTGCAAACTTTAAAAATTATTAGAGTTTTAACAGTCTCTACGTACAAGCAATAGAAACGTAGCATTGATATAGCGTACTTAAACAAAATTTATCTCTAAATCAGAACTGAAATCAAAGAAAACTGGAATATCAAAATGTTGTTATACTTTCATGGTAAAGTGGAATACATATATTGTATAGTATGTATATGTAATACGTAGTATAGATTTTTTCCATCTCATAACGGGTAGTAATTTTCATTAACTATATTATATAAGAAAAAGATTTGTAGATAAAAAGTCATTGATAATATTAATACTATTAGTAAGTCATATTCACAGGGAAACGTTGAAAAAGTTACTTAAAACTACATGTTTGTATACATTGTACTAGATTGTTCTCATGATGCAAGGTACTCGCTAAAGAAATGAGTTGGTAATTAATCCTCACATTTGTTTAAAACGATTTGTGTAAAAACGAGACATTGTATTGCATTGTTACAGAAAATTATTCGTTATTGTGTAATTGCGCGTTGATATACACGATGTATTTGTGTATAGATGGAAAACTTTAAGTAAAATAATATATTATTATCATAGTATTTACTTCTTTTAACTTCTTTTTTGTCTTGAAGCAAGAAATAATGTGTTATGTATGAACGTCGATACGTCTCTGAAAGTATGTATTAATGTTACATAATAGGTATTCATAACTCATTTTAGTAGCAACTTTAAATACCACAATTTGTTAATATTATTCCTATTTTAAACTTTTAATTTTAATCAAAGAAAGTTTGTTCCACACTGTGAAAAACTTACATTGTTTAAAATCGAAAATTTTGAACATCACTACATCGTGATCATTTTTTGAGCTGTTAGAGTTTTTTAAATCATGACATTAGTATGCTTAATTATGATGAAATACTTATTAACATGAACACTTATATGTCCATTTTCCTTCCCTCCACTATAAAGAATCCTAAACTCAACAAAACAAAGTGGAACAATTCAGTAATTCAGTAACAATCTTTGTAATCAAGCCAAAACAAACATAGAATTTTCACATGAAATTTAAATTATGGTGATAGTTACATATATAAAAACCAAACGAGGAAAGAACAGGAAGTGAGACAACATATAATATTACAAATAAATCTTAAATACTTTTCAAAATACCAAAATACATATACATTGATGATTAATATTTGATATTTATAAGAAGAATCTTGCTAATTTCTTAATGAAGATTTTGAAAAACTAATGCAACCAAAATATAAATGTAAAAACACAATTTCAGGAAAGCAAACTGTACGTAAAATATATACATAGTTTTCAAGAAAAATAATACATTAAATTGTTATGTCTTGGCTCTTTGCAAGTTGGATTCGAATTCAGGACTGTTAGATACTTAAAAATGACCTGGTGATCTATGACGGAATATAAATTATAGCTGAATCAGCATTATTTCTGATTTTTGATTACATTGAAGATTTAAAAAACTGTACGACTATGGTTATAAAACGATAATTTTGAGAAAGGAAAAACGTTATTTTAACAAATGTTAAGTATTTTGAAATTATATAATACTTTTATCATGTTTAGGCTAGTTTGTGAGTCATCATTTATTTTGAAGAAAACTGAGGTAAAAATATAACTTTATAATTTACAATTATTTTGTAATAATATCTGCTTCCTTTGTCAAAAGTCAAAAGTCAAGAATAAAAAGAACCCAAATTATTGTTTAGTCAATGTGTGTCAGGAAGGCAAGATCTAACATAAAACACACACAACGAAGAAGACAAGGATAAAATCGTACTATAAACTTATGGGCACTTTAATAGTAATTGTTTGTGTTTAGATAATGAAATCATATTATGTATGTATAGTCTACTATTATACAATAAAACGATATATTATTATTGTTACTGTACTATCATGTAAAAAGAAAATATAACAAAATCTACATATATAAATAAAAACACAAAACATTATATTCATATTGCTATCATAATTATAAATAAATTATGAATTATTGTGAAACTAATACTAAAATATATGTTATCGTAGTAAATTAGTCTCACTATTTACGAGAAAGATATTGTTATATACGTGTTAAAAATTTACGAAGAAAGACTTGAAGCTGGCTTGCGGAAATACAATCCAAGAATGTTATTTTAACAACAGTAAAATAAAATCTGTTATTACAAATTAATTACCATTTATTTTGTGTCGTTATTCTTTCATTCAAGTTCAACAGCATTCCAGAATATATTTAGTACCTATGTTTTTCTAGATATGCACTGAAATTATCATGCATTTTCATGGTCATAAGTCATGTAATACGTATGCTTTTGTCCATCATTATCTCATGAGCTTTTGATGAAAATATGTACGTTCCATGTTGGATATTGAGCAAACGGAATAAGTACCATACATGTTTAAATTTCTCGGAAGCACAATCTTCGAGAGTTCATTTTTAAAGTTCTTGATGAGGATTCGACGAGTTCTCATTCGAATCCTCATCAAGGACTTTTATTCCACTGATCTGGAAACCTGCGACTACTGTTCACAATACCCACGGGTATTTAAAAGGTAGAAATTCCTAGCCCCAAAACCCTTCAATTTTTAACGGTGGTATAATAAACCTCCTCTAAATAGGTTCTAAAATGGGATAAAATTTCATATCCGAATCACGTTGAAGCGATTATGTACCAAGTTTCAGCTCCCTGGGTCGACAAGGACGTAGGAAATCCGAAAAATGTATAGGATTTACATGTATGGTGCATTTGTCCAGCGAAAGTATCAACCAATTTCTATCATCAACAAAGCATGAACAATCTTAATAAACATGTATGGGGAAAGATATGGCTACAAAAACATGATGTAATTTTAATACATGTTTAAATAAAAGTTACATAATAAAATAATAGATACTTACATTATTCATTTTGGGTAACTTTATCTCTGCGCTTTTAATGTAGTTTTACCTTGTACATAATATACATATAATACATACAATATACGTGACATTGATTGTAGGAAGCTACCATGCACATCACGTCTGTAGATGAAAATGTGCTAGAGTTAGAAATAGTCTTATGGTAAAATTCTTTTTAGAATAAAAACACTTAACATTTTTTGATTACTTAATCGAGCTAGTTTTCTATTGTAGGTTAGACTAAAAACAAAGAGTCAAGTTGCAAGAAATTTCTTTCAAATCGCAAAAAAAGGAGCTGCTATAATAATAAGTTAGGAGTCTTAATATTACAATTGAGGCCCATTGAGTCACAAACGCACCCATTTGTTTACACGAAAAGCACAATAATTACTCTCAAAACTCATAAATATCTGTAATTTAAATTTTTGGGTATAAAATATAACGCCTAAAACGTCCATCGCCGTTACTGTGTTAAATTTTGGTTGAAATATGACAGGTAGCATAATAAATAATTAATTAATGATAATATTATAAGAATTTTATTACGAAGGGTTAAATTTTTTATATAATTGCATAGATTTCTTTGGGGGATTTAGATTATTTGACAGACCTACTCGTTTTTTGCCTTTCTTCCCTATTCCATCATTTGAGTGTGGACGTCGTTCGGGGGACAAGTCACTTATCGTAGTTGTGTGCCCACTTGTACTGCTTTTGGTACTCAAATGAGCAGAAGAAACAACAGCATTTTCCTCATATTTTAAAGTTTCATCTTTATCCTTTATCTCACTCCCTCCTCCAACATTCGATAAAGCAGGATTAGGTGTTTTCTCAGTAGTTTGTGGCTCTGAAATTTGTTGAATGTCGGAATCATGTGCAAATTGACATGCATGACCTCTTCGGCATTTACCCTTCCTATAATTCCAGCAAACCTTTTTGCCGTTTATCATTTTTTGAGTTCCTGCTTGATCGGTCATCTGCATAAAACAGAAACGACAACAAATTTCAACTTCTTTCTAACTTCAAATAAGATGAAATAACTTTCAATGATATGTACATATATACTATATTTTTATTTTAAATATATAACAGGCCGGTGCATGAGTACTGAATCTAAATAAACGTAAAAAAGTAAATACGTTCTCATTTTCGGTATTCCAGTTATATTCTGGAAGAATTCTAGGTTATCTCGACAACAACAATAGCATGCCCAGCGGTATCAGAAAATCTTGTGAGACTGACTATACATAGACTATATTATTATGGACTATGGACATGCATGCATTTACTCATTTACTGGTACCCTGTACAGTATTATGTTCATTTATTATTACCTTGACATGCCTCTCGAGTGATGCAGACTTTTGAATTTCTTGCTCCAGGAAAGGTATTTGAAAAACAGAGTCTGCCTTAGTTACACTGTCTATTGAACTACCATTGTTCCTAAATGGGTTTCCCAATTCGATGGATTTGGTCCTATTAAATCAAAATGACAACAGGGTTGAAAACACACACAGAAAAACATAATTTACAATTTACATGCTTAATGCTTACACAGTTAATGAGTCATGAATTTTATGACATGATGTGCTTTTTTAGGTTTTAAAGATGAAAAAAAAGAAAGATTATGGTACGATTTAACCTTTATGGTAAAAGTATATGTGTACTTATGTATTCATGTACATATTCACTTACTGTTGACTTTTTGAGACATATGATTCAAGTTCTGCAACATCTATAGAATCTTCTTCTTCACTTTCATCACTATTTGTAGAAAGATTAAAAAATGTATCGGGTTTATTATGACAGTTTGCATTTGCACTGATATTCCTTCGATTTTGTTCTATATTTGTTTGACTTGGAACTACATTTCTACTTGTTGAAGAAGAATCCTCTGATTCCTCTTCAGAATCCGAATAGTCAGCGACTAATGACATATCGATTAATAATTAGCTATTAGCTAGCAAACAATGTGCTACACAAAACACAACACAGTGTAAAATAATAAATAAATGTATGTGGAATATAACTCCTTTTGTTGAACAGATAATGGAAAGTCAATTAAGTTTGAGGATGTTGATTTTAACTTTCTGCATCAGGTAGTATTTCATGTGCAACTTTCACACTGTGAAATTCCTAGTGAAAATAAGGAATTGTGATTTTTGAAAAAGAAATTCCTTCTGTTTTTTGCGCTCAATGGTATATGTGCTATACATAATAATGTAGTATAAGGTATAAGTATGTATGTGCCTACAATTTCCCTATGTATTTGTGTATGATATTATAATATACTTTTAAGCTTAAAATTAACTAAATGTGCTGAGTGCTGACACATAATCGGATTTTAAAGTTCATAATTCATAACAATATGTACAAAGAACACAGACAATGAGCAATGATGATATATGTATATTGAACAAAAATGATATTAAAATGGAGACAATGGAGAGAAAAAGTACTTGAATAAGAAAAACGTAATCAGTACTTAATCAAGGCAAAGTAAATCAAGGAACTTGCGTTTGAAATGTAAATGATCAACTTTATTTTAATACAAAATATTTTTTATTTTGTATGACATCGTACTTATACCTATCATTACCTTTTCTTAATATTTTGTTGTCCTTTTACATAATATGTATAGTAAGAAGTATAATAATTCTAAAGTTTTAACAACCGCCAACAATTATTATTTTTTATTATTGTTTCCTTTTATTACTCTTATGTGATATTTTAATCTATAATTATAAGATTAGGAACGAGAACGTTAACACGTACAACCTCTTTTTATTTTATGTTCTGTGTAGCGCCGGTATAATGCAAACGTTATCATTTTTTATATTTATCTATTTATAATGTACGTTATAATCAGTTATATAATATAGTGTAAGTGTAAGTAAGTATATGCATCATTCTTAGCTAGAAGCTAGATATCCTGGCATTACAATTGCTAAAAATTAATTACTATTAGTTAGAAGATTTAGATACGAAGCTTATCTCCCCTCAGCGAAGCATACTTACAATTAGCTAAACATTTCAGATTTTATATGAATATTAAAAATCAAAAACTACATACACATTTTGACAATGACAGCGAGCCATGTACAAACGGCGTCTCAATGTGCATACTGCATACCGATTGTTATTCCGAATCTAATAAACATTAGACTTATTAAGTGTAATATTATTATTATATTATCATACTGAGAACTATACATAATGGTCTTATATTTTATATTTATAAAGTGTTTCTCATTGTATTGTGCTGTAATTTAATACGACTTATTACTATTTCCTATTTCTATCAATTTGTTATTTTTTTTACATACTCTTATGCCTGTAAATATTATTTTTCTTAAGGATACAATGTAGTAAATGCATATCATATGCATCGTATGTTTGTAAAGTAAGTAATCCGATTGAACGTCAATAGTAATATGTATAATATTATAGTAATAACGATTTATAGTCAAATAGATTGAACGTTCTTTGAACTTTGAACACCTTTCTGTAGTTACCAACGTATATAAATATCAACCTCATGACTTGTCCTGAGGGACGCCTGCATCCTAAGTGTTATCAATGTATAATCTATAATATAGATTTTTTCGAAAAAATTTGGTTTGCCTTTAACACATTGTCCACAGCTCAAAATCAGTCAGTGGGTTACGACTGACTTTGTCGGTCAAAGCGTAATGTTATTTATGTAAATATGATGGTCAACCGGCTGACTGATTTCGAGCTACCATGTTATTATTATTACCGTACTAACTACTAACATTTTATACACATTTTACATCCAAATATAGATCTACCTATTTAAGTATGTACTTAGCAGCTCTATCTATTTTTGTAAAATGGTTAACTTTTGAGACTTGAAATGTCTTGAAAGTCTACAAATAGAATCGAATTTCAACGATGGCAGTAATTTATGACATCGCAGAATTTTATGCTTCAATAGTACGTTACGTACCATGTATTCTTTAGCATATTATAGTATTGAAATATTTTAAGCTTTTACACGTCTTTAATTAATTACAAGCTATAGAGCGACAAATATACCATAATGAATCGTTAAAGTATTCCTTTTGTTCATACTTTGACACAAAGGCAGGTAAAATAACGCACATTATGTTTGTATGTATAATAAGTTTCCAATTTTTCATATTATGTTAAATATAATAACAAATCACTTCGAATTACAAATCACATAAAAAATTCAGGTTTGTAGGGAAAATATGAGGTATGCATAATGACAACAATCCATTTATATGCATATTAAATATATTACTTATAATATTAGTATACTAATAATTGTTTTAACCTTACCCACTAATTTCATTTTCATAAATTTCATCAACGTACGAAAGTACAATATATAATATATAGCTTAAAAAATGCTTTTATATATATTATATATAATGGGTATAACTTTTCTTTGAAATCCATTCCTCTAATCCCTATCTTGTTCTTCTTCGCTATCATTTTCGTCTTCATCTTCTAGTTCAGGCATAGGAAATCTAAGAATGGCCGCAATTCCCGTCAGTTGACCAAGTTCTATTTGCAAATGTTTGAAACACTACTGATAAGACTGAATAGTTTAAAAATGAAAAATACACGTAATATTATTGTTTCACTAAAATACTAAAATCTTATGCATTTAACTTACGTTCACCGGAAACATGCAAGCTGGAAAATATTTTGACATCCCCACCAGCCTCACGGCAGGACTCGACTAGTGAAACATACCTTCTACGTGTAGGCACATCACTAGACCTACAATTATCATTTTAAAAAAACAATTTAATTATTCGTCGAATGAACAACAATGGAACTTACAATTTAGTATCATTAGTAGGTAATATAGGAGCACTGAGGTACAATAATATTTGGAAGCAGAAGAAGGACCCTTAACAGTTTCCACGATAAAAATTACATAACTCAAAAAAATGAGGGTACGAAGTACGAACAACCAAATAAAAAGCAATAAAAGACAATTTGTCACTGGTTGTCAGTGTTGAGTGTAACATTAGTATATAAAAACGCAAAACTAACCTAAACAAGCTGTCTGTCATAAGAAGAGTTTCAATGGCCTGACTTTCATTTGCTTTCTCCACTTGCTTTAGACCATAAAAGGCTTTGTCTGGTTCCGTCTGAAGCATGGTATAAAAGGCCTCCATGGCTTTAACCTCCCCAGCAGCCTTTGTATCTGCCAATTTCGCTGTTACTTGTGGACTAACTAAAACCTCTAAACATACAGAGTACAACAATAATATTGTAGATTAATAATTAATACGTACTAATTGTAAATACATCATGTTATGTGTTATGCGAAAAACGAGTAGCGTAAAGCGTAACTACATTCACTATTTTAGACATATTATAGGCGTATGTTGATATTATAATACGTGTCCTGGGCACAGACTGTTCACGTGTATACTGTATACTTTGAGTTTATTATTTTTTTATTTATTGCGAATTCCGTAACTTGACTAATAAACTAAAAAGCAATACCGTTGCTTAAAAAATTAAAACAAGGGCATTAACTCATTGTTTGTACACGATTCACGGGTATTCCGTGAATGTGCACAGGAACTTCCCGTTGTAGGGGGGAAATCAAATGAACGTGACCTTGCCCATTTCTAGACAATTTATATTATACCATTAAACCATATCCTATTCTTTTAAGTGCAGTCAACAGCTATATTCCCTAGTAGTGTTGCATGGATTTTTCTATGATAAATATCATAAGAAAAAATCATAATACCGTAAATGACATAATAATATGCCTGGATAACTATTTGATAAATCCTCGTAAGACTAAATTCTGCTCCATTTAAAAAGCACGTAGCAAGTTCCCCCATGGCATATTATTATGTGCTGGATAATTATAATGTATTTTTCGGTATGTATTATGTATTATGATTTTTTCATTTCCCTAATGAAGCACGAGGACGGATGAAATTTCTATGGGAGGGCTCATATCCAATTCCACCCAACGTTAAAGGGAAATATAGCTGTAATCCGTAATCTAGCCAATATAATACATTATACAATATTATAATATTATCATTTATCATGCAGTTATAATTAAAAATTGAAAATCAAATTACAGACCTCGTAATGAGTGTTTAAAGCCACTGGAAGCGTGAACTAGCAAAAATTTACTCTTATTTTCTATTAAAATTTTGTTGTCAGTCTTCACAGCTTGTTGAAACATGTATTCAAAAAATTGGTCTTTTACAAAGCCAGGACTTGCTATTAATACACATTTAACAATTTCAAAATTGACGTGACGAAGGAGGGCTTGTACAACATTTTCATAAAATTTTTGCAGTCCCTAAAAAAAATAAAAACATATCCATAAACATTGTTATTAAATATTTCAATGGTTTGATAGCGTGTAAATTAAATATACCTGTCAACCGAAATGTAAATAAATAAATAAATAAATCTAAATTACAATGTGGTAATACTAATTATTTCTAATAATTTACGGAGTGAATTACCTTTTCATGATTCGCGACATTACCATGCCTTTTCCTAGGAATAGCCTGATCAATTTTTGCTCGGACTATAGTCATGCTGGAGAGAACAAGGCAAATATTCGCTAAACCCTCTTGCATGACTACTGCTGCCACATCTGCTCTCTGTAAAATACGTGATTAAAATAATCAATTAGAAAATCTAAAGCCGTACTAGTTAAAATCCACCTTATGGTGGGTGGAATAATACTTTAGCTTAAGTACATAGTAAATAGACTACGATAAGGTTCGTAGTCGAAAAAAACATTTATTTTGTATTTTTTAAAAATAATGTCATATTTTAAAGATAGTAGTTACTTGAGCAGGATCACAAGCATTATCCACACGTTCCAAGTCAATAGAATCCTGTAAAAAATTAACACAACGCAACAATAATGACTGAATGTTTCAATCGAAAATTGAAAGTAAATTGCACTTAAAATTAGAAAATAATTGATCATTTCATACCCATTGTTTTGTCACTGTGAATTTTCTATTAACTTCCAGATCTAAAGTGTGGTATGCTCCCATCTACACACAAAAGGAAATGGATATTTTCAATGTGAATAATTATTAATTATTATGTGACAATATTTACACCATCCTGCAGTGGAATATCAACTAGGATAATCTTGTTTTCAGATAATATACAACATAGTAATGTGGATAAAAAAATACAAAAAATATTTATACCTTAACATACTGATTTTCTTCAACATTGCGACCCTTTAGTCGTAGAACACATGCTTGTGTATCAAAATCAATGCCTTCAACTTGAATTGCAAGCACTGTTCTCACACGGGAGCTTGTTGAAGAACCCGTTGCCGATTCCTGTTGTACTTTTCTAATTGTGGATGCTCGAACGATGTTTCCTTCAGATATCAAATTGTAGGCATGCCACATATCCTCACTCTCCTCGGCTATGAGAGTAACACTCCTGAAAATTGATAAGAAAGTTTGTTTTTTCATCAATTTAATTGCTCATATATTTACTTACGCAACATTCAGATATCAAATTAGATGTACCAGCAACAAGCATTGTTGCATTTAAATTAAAGGGCATTTGATAATCTACAAAAATATTGTGGATTGTGGACTCTTTCCTCTCGTTCCGGTCACAGTTGTACATATTTTGACGGATATTCAACACAATTCTACATAGTAAAACAGTAAAAATAGTCTTCCAAGGAAATAACTTGTACTTTACAATGATATTCGCCGACCAATCTGGAATCATTGTAGTTTACAAATAGTTTCCTGTAAAGCTGTTTCATATTTAGCTAACTGTAGCTTGTAGCTGTAAGTGTAAATGGAAAAAAATGTTGAGTCAGTCAGATATAAAAAGTACGAGATTAAAAAGGAAAAAAGGAATTACCCATTGCCGTCCTTGTCCAAGTTTTTATTAACTAACTTCATTTCCCCTTTTTGGGCGACTGTATACAACTACTAAATAAATACATTATCTGTCATAAACTATCTGCGTTAGTCTTTAAATTCACAAACACATTTTTTAACTTTAATTGTTAATTACAGTGACAAAAATGATCTTATCACACAATATTGTGAATTCAAAGTCGGTCGTCATTTCCCGGCCAAAGGTGAAAGGATTCCTTTTTTTTATCTCGTGGATACACACACTACACTGTGAGTGACTTTAGTACTTTCACTGTATATATTATGGTTACTGAATGAATACTGAATACTGACTAGATTACTACCCACATCGGACTTTCTCCTAAATATTTGTGCAATGAAATTCGTTTACAAATGCCTCGTGAGACTTCCAGTGTACTTAAGTATATGAGACAAACTTAATTTTGTAGTCGAGAGTAATTGCGTTTGCTTTCTAAGTTCTAGAATGCTTTCTCAGCAGTTTGGTTTTCATACGTTTTTACTACATCATAGCGAAAATAGCAATATAGCAGTGGTACCACGCACGCACTTTAAGAAATACTGTTCTTTGTTCTTTGATGTTTGAGTTTTGAGTGGAAAAAATATAATACATGTTGAGAAATTTAAATGCTGTCACGAAGGAAATTACAGCAAGTTAGTGTATAAATCCGTTTAATTTCAAACAGAAAATACGTGACTTTTCAATAATAAGTATAGGTAGGACTGCAGATTTGTCGAATAAAGAAGAAAAATAATAATATTATTATTTTTCTGCTTGTACACGAATTCGACATAATATGTCGAATTCGTGTACATAAAAGCACGTTAAATTTAAATGCCTGTAATTTTAAATTTTAACTTGCAGGTCAGG
>JAQIVE010001210.1:0-26718 GCA_034698285.1 Sminthurinus bimaculatus
CGTAGAGCGTGCTAACATCATACAAAGTTGAGCTAAAAGTCACGGAGAAAAGGGGGGGAAAGAAATAATAAAAGGAATAATGAAAACGGGAAGTGGAATTGAGTGAATACAAAATATTGTGCAACAATATTTTGTATACGGTGTTTTATTGTATGGTACGTTGTATGCACATTGTATATGTATAGTGTATGGTATAAAACTGTTGAACTGTTGAGTTTACATTGAATTCACAACGCATACAAAAAAATAAGGAAAGAAAGAAAAGGTACGCACAATTCACAAACGTAATAGCATGGAATTCCTCCACATAAACTATGTCATATGTGCGTGCATTATTTTGTACTGGAGGAACACTGTTAACGCATAAAAAGTGTACAATAAAAAAATGTACACGAGTCTCCTTTTTCCCCGCGACGGAGAAAGGAAGTCTGACCTCAAAAAATCCTGCATATAAAGAGACGAGAAGAACATGATTACGACGGTACTGTGTGTATATTGAGAAATTATTGTGACGTATAGATACGTTTGCTACCTACATATATGTATGTACATTAGAGGAAATACTAAAGTCCTTTGTCCTTTTTGTGTACCTTTTTAGCAACCACAACCACAAGTCGAGAGGAAGTCATAATTCATTTAGTAAAATGGACTTGTGCCTCTCTAACTCGATCCTGCTCAAGTTAATAGAGAAGAGAAAGCAAATAAATGTAAATGCAGAAGGGAGAAAGACTTTGTAAAACAGAGGGCAGACAAATGGATGAAATAATATCTACATGGATTCTAGAATTCGCAGGAGTCAAGAGTATAATATAATATGTATAAATATATATAAATACATGTAGTAACGTACCAGTCCTCCGATGGTTAAAGGTGAGGTACTGCCATCGTCACTAATGGCAGAAATCGAATTAATGGATCCCGATTCCGAGGGACTTCGAGGGACGTTGAGGAATGTGGAGGAGCGACGACGTTTCCCCGAATAATTTGTCTGACTACAGTTGTTTGGTATCTTATAGACACATCGTTTGTGATAGTTTAAGCCACATCCTGCAAAATTAATCAAACAGACACTTATTAAATCAATCCATATAACTTTGCACATGTGTGCATACTTATGTGACAGTATTCCGCTGGTTAACGAATGCTGACGCACACACATTTTCTTGCATCAAATGTCATTCTTTTGTGGCATTTGCCCGTCATTCCCGTTCCAAATGCAGGTTTCATTTGACGAGGTTTCAGCAGCTCTCCAAATGCCAAAGAACTAGAGTAATAATTGAGATGCTTCGGTTTCGGCAGAGAGATGCTTGGCATCAAGTGCGTAATTATTTTCAGTTTTTTGGATGTGAGGTTCACGAAATGCTTACGGATCCTTGATTTACTTTAATGAGTCTAATGTTCGAATTTTGGTCCTTTTAAGGAATCGTTACATGTCGAGTACGAAGAAATGGTTGGTGATTTCGCCGATGGAACTAAAATACTTCATTATTTTTCAGCTTTCAAGTATTAAAATGTTTCTCCAACATATCTAAAATAGCGTGCACGCAGATACAAACCATTGACCTGGTTAAATAAAGCTCAAATGATCATTTCTGTCATTCCACTCATACGGGAAATGTATTTAGCTGATTAACACGGCACATCGTCCTAATAGTCGAACATCCTCTTTGCAAATATTAATTTAAGTTTTAGGAGCCGTTTAAATTTTTAATCTACCCACACGAAAATCATCGTCGTCATTCGTTTATCATTCATGAATGAAGATGCGACGAAAATCGAAATATTTTCACACTGCAGTTACACTATGTATTATACCCAATCGTAATTCATTGACTCGAGTACCGATATGTTCCCGTAAATACATGTATTTTTGCACCCCACTTTTCTTGCTGTATAAACATAGGGCCATAAAATGAGATTATTATGTGATATTTTCCATTGTAATCATCATCTTGGCAATCAAGAGCAAGAGCTAGAATATTGTACATTGTTGTCAGGTAAGTATACATGCGCACGGTTTTGTATAATCCCTGATTATGCCATTTTGTGCATACACATCTACTAAGGATTTAGTAATGCACAGGAGACTTATTTACGAGTGCGAGTAGTCCCTGTCGAAATCAATTATACAATCAGATTAGGCCACACAAGACAAGCCTTGATATTTCCGACACCTCTCTCAACTCATTAGCATGAATTTCATTAACTAACAAATATTCAGCTATTTATCCTGATTCATTTGCTGTCGAGCTTTGTCAGCTTTCTCATTTGTCAAAGTCATCTCAAAATGTTGAGCCCTCTCCGTCCTCTCCTTGCTTATTGTTTATGCGTGGAGTCCATCAAGCTGCGTTTAGGAAGAATGCCTCATCAGTTTATCTACCAGTGTTTCTAAAGCTTCTGTCGAGTAAGAATTCAACTTGATTTGATTCAAACACGAAGTTTAGGAGATGAATCGAGTTGATTCTAATCGATTACAGTTCATTCAAAATCCTATGTAGTATTCTATAAAATACTGTGTAAAGTAAGCGACAATAGAAAAATAGTTTTTGTTCGACTTGATTCAAAACTTATACGGGATTACATCATGCAAAATGTATCGAAATTGTTCCTTGTAATAAGCGTAAGTCTCTCTATCTCATCCTGTAGTATAGGTATACAATGACGTGTCAAATCTATTTAGTTCAAAGTGGTAAAACCTTTAAATAATGACAAACATGGTACAAAAACCCTAGACTCCTGCTTGCCTACAACTAAATAAAATACTCTTTAGGAAACCACAACAGCTTAACGAACGCAGTGCAATTTATGACAGCTCCGTTTAAAATCCATTGCGTGAAATTCGAAAATATGAGCCAACATGTAATCGGCATGATGATGGTTCCTTGTGAATTTTACAGGACATATTATAACTACACAATTTATTTATTATTACTTGTATGCACAAGGTAATTATTTAATCTTCTTAGAAAAAGCCGAGTCTGTTAATTAATCTTCGGAGCGGAAAATCTCCTCGCTTACATAATTCGACCACCAAATGCTCACAAACCTGGTTTGACTTACACTTTCCGTTATGAAAACTCGAGATAAAGATCATTTATATGTATATGTAACTATGTTTCACCTCACTTTAAAAGCGAGGTTTGACATGATCTTTGCAAAGCTTTGCCTAGAAAATTTTCTTGGAAAACTCTTCTTGTTCTCTAACTATCGAGTATATTTCTTTAATCTAACTCCTGTTCTCCAACCTTCGCAAGTATGCACTCTAAACGTCAGCGACCATTTAAATGAGCAATGTAATACAAAAATCATCTTCACTGTCCATCCATGCTAAACCCCAGCAAAGCTTTTATAGGTGAATAATCTCGTCAAGTTTTTGTTTGATATCATGCGGTATTTTAACCCAACCTTTAGTTTATAATCTTCCCTTTTTGATACGGAACTGATGTATGAACTCTAAAAATTAAACGCTAATGTACGAACTAAAAACGCGTCTGGATTTAGTTATTTTTTACTTGTTATTGGGCTTGTTGTGTGTAATTAAACTAATTGGGAAATGAAACCCTGTCCATAAGACGAGTTGTGATTTTAGCTTATCATTAGTTAAAACACAGTTTCTCCTGTGGAGTTTTCCAAACTGGAACCCATATTTAATGATATGCATAATACACAAGTAAATGATAAAACGGAAACAGAAGGTATGTGCCTAGTGCATATTATTTCGAACCTTAATGAGAGACAGTTTGCTTTTCAATCCATCTCTGTATTTATATTTATACACTGTACATTAAAAACGCCCTCTCTCACTTACTGTAATATGTATGTATGTATGTATCTGTATTATTCACACTAACAGAATATGCAAACATACACCTGTGACTAACTAAAGCTAACTAACTGTATATTACATGGTTATATGTCTACATTGTACACATTCTTACTAATGGCAAAAATTACAGACTAATATATAATATTCTTTGATGTTGATGTTTGAGAATGGATTCAATTACAACGAAGCCCGAAATGACTTTTGTGAGGCCATATCAATTGCTATTTGAACAATGCATGATGCCACTATAACAAGCATTGAGCAGGAAAGACATGAACTGTATTGCAGACTCACAGCACCAATACATAGGAAAGGAATACACTCACTCCATAATACACTTTGAATCAAGGAAAATTGGAAAACAGGCCGCGCTTAGTTTACCGTACAGTTATAATTAGACTGCTTTTCCTGAATTTAGTGTACGTTCTTTTACAAGGTTCAAATCGTAATAGACATCTCCTAAAATTAACAATGATTACCGCTAGAATACCTGATATATTTCGCTTTTCTGTTCGTTATAGCCTGCCTAATCTGATTCATCAATAATTCCTAAAATTAAATTATATTACGGATAATAATGAGCCATGTAGGGCGAATTTGATGCTAATGCATTTATTAGAAATAACAAATCAGCAAGAAAACATTCAAATGCGATAGATCAGCATTTGTTTTGGTAAGTTAATTTCAGCAGTAAAGATAAATACATGAAAGAGTAACGATTCAAAATTTATTACCGTCGCATTTGAGTCCTTGTCGTACAAGCCCGAAAAGCATCTCGCCTAAAAAGGTACACACAAACATCATAATGTATAAAGAATAATCTTGATAGATTTATAAAACATTGCTTCGTCTCATTAAAATGTTTTGAGTAATTACCGCAACAATCACAAAATGTTGGACTTTTATACGAGTGGACGGAAAGTGTGTGCGGTCGAATTTGGACTTCTTCGGATGCTGGCGCGTTTGCTAAACGGATAGAAAAGAAAACACATTTTATTAACAACCGGAAATAAAAAAACATTTACGCTGTATTTTCGTCATAATAAATTCGCAGATTCATTTTTGCTTTCTTTTTAACTTTCCCCAATTTGCTATTCAAGTAAAAACTGTTTGATGTTTTCGGTAAAGGGCGTCATTCTTTTGCAGTTGAGTAGAAAATCATTTTACATTGGCAATATTTGACATTTATATTGAAAATCTCCTTAACCATGTTGATTATCGATTTTAACTACATGCGTCCCGTACTAAGCGTGCCGTCATAACCAAGGGAAGATTTATGATGAAAGTACTTCACCACAAGGTAAACAAATATTGTAATAAAATATAGTTCAAAAGTATTACTCTCTCTCTGTATCTCTCCCCAAGTCTCAACTTTTGAACTTTGCTCCTACTTTATAAATTGCACTTTTTATTTCTTGCAGCATATCCAGCGGCTCTTGGATCTGAAGAAATTTTACGAGTTAGACTACACGCAGATTCCTTTGATCGTTCATCCTCAAACGCACATTAAAAAAGAAGCGATGATAGGCATTCGATATAATAAAAGTATATACGTATGCTGACTATGTATTCAGCAATATATTATAGTGCTGTATTCATATTATACATAAAGCCGATGCGAAGCACGCTCTCGTTCATTTCTTGTTACTTCGTAAGGAAATACAATGTGATGTGAAAAAAGGACAAACAACTTAAATTGAATCTGTATGCTCAGCATAACTCAAATAGTGCAAAACTTGAAAATCCTTGTGGATAATTATTATGTAATCACAAGTTAACTCAAATGAAGGAAAAATAGGCAAAGTTCAGAACTTAGGAAATAAAATTAATCCGCCTTCTATACATAGTTGGTTTCTTTAAATTTACAATTTTCAAAGCAAGAAAATATTAAATAATAGATATTAGTAACATCAGGCTAAACGGAGTGAAATTATGTATTTTATTGCAAATTGCATAATATGTCGTATGCATGGACTTTCAATCTATAAAATTGTGTGCATAATATTGCATCGGTATAACGTCGTGTATACAATAAAAAGAATTTATTTTACTCACCCGTGAGAACAATTTCGACGAGCGTTTCATCATTGATTTCTGAGGCTGAGTTGATCATTTGAAGGATGTTGGTGGAGCTGTAATCGTGTCGAAATAAGAGCAGTCGCTCGTTTAATCGATTCAGCCCGTGCTCAGGAAACTAAACAAAACAAAAAAGAAAAAGACAAAATACATTAGTAATCACGTTGAGTCTTCGTCCCTTGTACTTCATACCATATGCATGTATATAATTTTATATAATATGTCCTTATATTTTTCTTTGACATGTAGTAGTTCAACCTTAACTTTAAATCTTATATGTATATATACCCTCACACAAATTCTTTTATCTTTCCCCCGGACACAGCGAGTCTCCGGGTTAAATACACAGAGATAAAATGCATTTTATATTTGACCTTTCACCAAGTCCTATCTCCTATCAATCTTTCAAAAAACCGACCAGCATGCACGTCGCAAACACATTGACTTGCTACTGAAGGAAATTCCAATGAATTCTGAAACCCTGGCCGCCTTGTCCCCATAGGACTCTTCCTGAATTTGAATGGGTATATGTAATGATCTTATCATCGACTTTCCATTTATCTTTGAAACATGTGGACGCTTGTGCTCCTGATGTGTGGGACTTTTACTTTTGCTCCTCCTTTAACACTGAGCATTCAGCATTCTCAACATGGTTCGTTCGTTTGCCACTGAATTGAATTGCAGGTTCCTGCATCCAAATTTCCTTTCCTCAATTCGCTCCATTGGCATTTCAATTTCAATCCCTTCCTTACACCTTTCTCCACAATTTTCCCGCTTTCAATAATAATAATAATAATAATAATAAAAGTATGGAACAGTCGTCAAGCTGTTAGCTCCCAAAAAGGAGAAAAGAAAGGACAAAGATCACTGCTTTATAAACATAGGAAAACTCCAAACACTTTATTGCATCATGTTGCAGTATATGTTGCAATATATACGTAAGTATGTGCGTAACATGTTATGGGTGACATCATGTGAAAATATTGGCAGATATTTTATCCTGTAAATAAATTATTACACTGGTGATGATGTTGAAGTGTTTTGCAACAATACGTATGATATATGTATTAGCGTTCTTATTTTTGTGTAAACATACAGAAACTCGAAACTGTATCCTCGAAAACTGTTTGCGAATAAAAATATTTAAATAGAAAGAAGTGGAAAGTTATACACAAACGTATTACCTATCTATCCTCATAAAATACTATGAGCGATAAGATTAAGCTCAACAACTCTCTCTCTCTCACACACACACACTCCACTCAACAACTTAATATTTATACGCAGTATAAAAAGCCACAAAGAAGACTTTGCGTAGGTATATGCATTTTCAGTATAAATTTCCTCGGTGTAACTGTATAGCTAGTCAATAATCGGATTTCATTACATTTAGGTATACCTCCCATAAATTCAGGGTAAGAAGCACTTTCCGTGCGTCAAATCAACTCCCTTTTCCTATTTCTATAATTCACAAGACGGCTCTCTGAAACTTCCATGCATGGAAGATCCCTCAAATAAATCCTTGAAACATTATCGTTTATTTACCCTCAGATGTGTATGTATATAGAGATACGTACGTATGTATGTATATATGTAACCGTTATCCATACACATGAAATTTGCAATTCCCTGGTGCTGCCAAAAAATCCACCGAGTATTTTCCCTACACGTCTTTCCACCTTTCTACTTTAGTGTCGCCTTCCTTCTCAAACCACCATATAAACATGATAGGGTTGTGTATAGCCATCGCAGTCAGGTCTAATTTTTGGTTGGCATCTGGACATTTTTTATGAAGATCAAGACACACACACACACATACACAGCACACAGGGCACAGGGACGCATTATATTTTATGGAAAAGTTGCCCTTTCTCCAGAAAAATAAACTACGTGTGACGTACATAGTACACTATACACTATACATACACTGAGCACGTGGAAACGCAAGACGAGACGTATTCAGTTCAATTCATTTTGCTACAACATGGTGAACGTGCAGGTAATATCATTAATCTTTGCCTGTTTGGTATATATGAATAATTCAGTTGGTCGTATGAAAGTTGAAAAACGTGAAAAAGTTTAATCTGCATGCCTTAAAATGCACACATTGGTGATAATCATGGTAATTGATAATGAACGGCAATTTGTACTATACAAACAGACGGAAAAAACGTAAGGAAAAGTAAAATACTCCAAAGGAACTAAGCAAGTGAATCGGCTACAACATATGTATAACGATACCCAATTGCCCAATTTTTATCAATTCGTTTTACATGACAAGGTAGAGACAGAGGTAGATGCAAATAAATAAAATGGATGTGTGTAAATAGAGCGTAAACGTCTTTCCTACAAATAGTCGGCTAATGAGATGTCGTCAGACGGTGATTATTGGCCCACATTTTTCAATTTCAGTAATGATCATGCCTCGGCATAAATGTCCCTGCTCCATTGTATACTCCAAATGTACATACACGCATGTTCAGCATACTTATTTGCAATGTTGACACGACAATCACTGGAGCAAAACTCCCCAAAGCATACACACGCCGAACTATAAATTACCAAGCACATACAGGATATAATGTGTACTCCTAAAAAAAGATAATGACTGATAAGTCGTAAACACTTCCGTTTTCCACCCACAAGTGGCAAATGTTTGGTTGTGTTTTTATACAAAAAGTATATATTGGCTTGCAATTTGTATGCAGCTTCAATTTCATTAAACTGAGTGAACTATTTACATCCTGCGAGGAAAGAAGAAAAGGACGGACGAGAAAACAATTTTGTACACATGTACGTACATTCATACACTGTATCCAAATCGCCTATCGTGCATCGTAAACAGGCGAAATGGCCTTTCATTACACCTGTGGGACTGGGATTTTCACTTTTATCTCACTCTCCCTGAATTTTCTTTCTCCAAGTCTCTTGAGACAAACTATCAACACATTTTGCATTGAATTTGGTCGATGGATTAAATTGGCTTGGCTTATTGTTAGTATGATTGTGTGATTCAGTAAGGTTAGACAGATCTTACACATCGCCAGCTCCATATCCTTTCACCCATGGAACTTTTACTCGTGTAGGAATTATATTCTATAAAATATTTTAGTGGGTATAAAAGTAAAAGGAAAAGTATTAGCAACGGCCGCGGCCGAGAGGAAACTTTATGGAACAGTCCAAGATGCGGAGAAAGCACAAATATGTATGTACACAAACTGTTCAACGAAAGTTTATTTAAGACGTTTTTCGACGAAAATATCGTCATCTACTTTTCTTTGCTACTATACCAACGTAACGACATGCATGTGTGAATATTGGACTTGGACATTGGGCATTGGACATGATATATAGTAGTTCACGCAAGTGGCCAGTAGTGTGGATAACTTAGCTTTTATTCCTGGACGTTCTTCCTTCGATTTTCTGCTGCTCGCCTTCGCCTTGTCTAAGCATTTTTTGAATTCCGAACTGTGTGCGGAACGAGACGGAGCAAATCTGGATCAGGAGTGAAGAGCAAGACGATATACGTGCATACGTCCATGTACAATGTTGGAATGGAATGGTCAACGATTCGTACCTCTATATAATAGATATAATACACGTGTAGGTAAGATTCGACTTGGACTTGAACTCGAACTAGCTAAGAGGATAGCTAGGCCATGCAATAGATCAAATGAAAAGAGCAAGGATCAATGACTGGTGGCTCTTTGTGAGCTTCCTTATCAGAGCCCATCTCTTTTCTCCTTTTCATTCAGACTTCATTTCCACACCCCAAATAGAAAAGGGAAACGCTTCCAACCCTTCGAAGAATATTTCAAAGTTTAAATGGTGTCAAAGGTGGAATTCCGAATTCCAAACGTCATGAGAAGGATAAATTGCGTTTTACTTTGCTCCCATTCAAACGAATAAGCACACCTAAATTATGTAAAAGCATGTATACATATAACATAATATACGGTAACCAATTTTCAGGTGCGCCATCCCATTTCTCCCTCTTTTTCAAGCAAGTAATTTCAAGCACAACACAGAAATGCGATTCAGTTCACGAACAAAACTGTTATATTATTCATTTCTTTTACTCCGTGATATTTGAGTGAAAGTAACTAGTGTCACGGTGTCAAAACTACACCTAGAACTGGAGCCAATAACTAACTTGTGAACCAGTTGCTACATATTATGCAGTTGGACTTTGAGAGATCTCAAAGGTGAATTAATAGTAAATAATATATTACCTTTCACCTTCTTCCTGCTTTCATTCATGCGAGAAAAATAGACAGACGGAAGGGGAGAAAAGTTCTACTGTCTATTTACCTGGCACCTCTTGCAAAATTTTGAATTCAAAAGTTGAACGAAAACACTTTCCCCCGAAACATGGAAATGTTTTTCATACAAAAACTTACTTAATATGGACAATGGTATGAACGTACGCTTTTACTTATGGTCTGGAAACGTAACACAAACAGCTGTAATAATATCTGTGATTTATCATTTGTATTAACCATCACATACCATCTGTGTAATTTACACCAAAACTTCAAAAAGTTTATCAAAGTTGAGGCGATTTTGTACAATATGAAGCATTTTTTAATTATTGTTCAACATATATTATAGGATAAGTATAATAATTTTCTGCCACCATAAAGCACTCTCGTGATCATTATTATTTTAAAACACACACCATGGAGGTTACTGAAACTCAAGTTTTATCTAATAAATATGAAAATAACAATGTAAAAAAGCTGGTATGAATGATAATGAGCAAAGTATACCTACATACATACATATGTACATTGTGCTCCATTAGAATTTGAATTCATGATGCAAATTCAACTCTCGAATTCAAAGTTTGCAAAGTGCTTTGGACGCACATGTAAGTAAAAAATATCACCAATGTATCCATATTAGAGTCCACAAATGTAGTTAAAAGAACGTAAAAGAGCGAAAAAGAGTAAGTACATATATACACTGGAGCCAATCTATTTATTTTCTACAGTTACACTCGAGATTTGTATGCTTGTGGGTTTTGTGTGTATACATATACGATAGAATTTATTACTCTTCACCATTCATTTGGAAGTCCATCCATTTGCAAACATTTTCATTTGCCTTTAATTCCATTCCATTTATTCCCCTTGCACTGTGAATAAATAATGCTGGAACAGTAAAATAGGATTACCTTGTTGCTACGTGCATGAAGGTACACTTGCAAGTTATCGTGCCTTTTAAATTATATTTTATTTATAAATGAGATCCGAATTACATAATGCATGAAAAAACGTCCTTTTCCTACACTGCACTGCATTGCACTGCAAGCATAAGCTGCAAGCAATCATGTCTCATGTCCCAGCATGTGGCTTAATTTTCCGGGGAAAAAATACCCTCAAAATTCTTGAAAATGTTGATTCCTTGAGAGAAAGTATACACGTATACACGATGAAAAGAGGTTTAAAACTTAAAATTCAATGCAATTGTAAGGAATTATTCCAAGTAGTCAAAAAGCGACAGCCAAGGCTTGACTACAAATGTCATATGCGCACATACACACGTAATAGTTTTACATACTACATACTCAATCCAGACAGTCTCTTTAAAACGGAACGGAGACAAGTTCTATGTGTATGCGGAATACGTGGAAAACCCAAAACTTTCCAAGTCCAAGGTAATAAATGGATCTGAAAAGGAGGAAGTAGAGAAAGCGCTAAAACTCGCTCTTACACTTGTGACGTAGATGCCCACAAGCCCCACACAGAGACCTAATATGCAAGTTCTTTCCCCACACTCATGGTATGTCCCTAAATACACTCGCATCGCTGTATTTTTACTCCCTGTCCAATCTCCAACATACATTGTAATTTCATACCCTTAAGGCTGACTCTTTCTTTAACACGATGAGAACAACCTCGACCACGTCATGAGATGATGACAAGCAATTGTCAAAAGTTTTATTCTTTGCTCTTTCGATTGTTCTCTCTCTACCTATCACGTTGGTTGGGAGATTCCATACGCTATCTCAACTTGGTTTCCCTTCTTTCTCCACAAAAAAATACAGCCAACACTTTCAGCATTCAATCTTAGGAGTTCCTCGATGGAGGCTTATAACCCAATTTAAACAACTTTGTGGTGAATTGAACGACTTGGAACGCGGAATACTGTATGCGTAACCTTAATACTTGTAGTTCACAGCTATGCCCACAAGTTTACATACACCAGATAAGAAATGATAAATAACTTGTTTCAAATATGGTGCATGCAAAAATCCCACAAGACTTTTATGCAGTTTTCCATCCCTTTGTTTGGTCATATTCAACAAGGCCTTACACATGTGTACGACGAAAGGTAAGAGAAAGGCTCATCTATCACCCACTATTATACAAAAACCCATATTCTGCAAGATCAGCTCGTTCCCCAAATGCCACTAAGCATTCTTTGGAGACAAAGTAAAATAATATCTCAAACTGTTCGGACGGTATCGTTCGACAAAAAGCATCACAGAATCGTATGAAGCTCTGCTTTCTAAAAATCCATGTAAAAGAATGTACTGGATGTTTACAAAGAATACCGAATTTTGGCTGTTGGCCCCGATTTACACCCATGAAAAAAGCAAGATGACGAGGCGAAGGAAAATGAACAATGTCGTCAGTGAGAAAATATTGGAAGTAGAAAAGTGTAAAGTGAGGAGAGAAAGAAAGAGAGAGAGAGAGAACGATCACTTAACTTTTTTCCAATATCTTTGAAAGTACGGGCGGAGGACAACGACAGCGACAACGACATGCACATGGAAATTGGACGGATCGGAGATAGAAGAGGATGTTTCAGGAGGAAAGGAAAGTTACAAGAAAGTGCAAGCACACAGTAGGGATAGATACACATTCCTATATACAATATACATTCGTACTTGCACAAAAGTGATGCATAGTGTGCTGCCTTTGGCGTGGACTTGTTCCTTTTTCCACATAGTTATACTCGAGCTTTCAGAGTTGACTTTAGTATAAACTTTGGCACATGGATACAGACAAAGATACACTCAATTCAAGTCAACTCCAGAAAATGTATCCAAAAATATAGTCGAAATGGCAAATGGCTGAGCACTGAGCAGTGAGCAGTCACCACTCGACACCGACCAGCGGCAGAAGCGCCGTCATCATTTTGAATCTTTTTCGACACATTTATGTACATGCGGTCGATATTTCGTCAAATATCTCGATTTCTCATGTCCATGTTCAAGTTTGCTAGCCGTGAACTCTTTCAACTTTTACAATGTATGCATATTGATGTGCTACATACATCATACTATATATCATTTACCTACATTACAAATCATGCATATTTCCCTACCTCGCCATAGTCAGAGTACGAAGTACGAAATTTGAATTTGAAAATCAACAGATCTTTCTTACAATTTGTTACTCGTTTCCTGAACACATAGTACTTTTTTGCTGTCTTTGAGGATGCATGATCATGACGATCAACCGTCCGCCAATTTGTCAAGTTGTCTTTTTCTATCGATAAAATGAAATGATGAAAAAACCTTGCGAAATGAGTTTCTTCTCATTTTGACTTACAAGTCACGCGATCTACAGCTAATTTTAGATGCGGATTCATTAATATGATATAATGCTTAATATTAATTAAAACAACATGCTATTCTATTCATGTGAGGATTCAAGGTAAAATGTATTGGGGCTGCTCATCTTGAGCTATAAGGAAAGCGTAAGAGGAAAAATAATCAGTGAGACTAAGCCACAGGAGATTGACTTGTGGATATGAAAAGAAAATGGAAAACGATCCAAAATGAACTTTCTTTCTTAATCTTCGACATGATGAAAAAATTAAGAATATAAACGTACATTGAGTCTGACAGGGACTACAAACCTTACGACATCAAAATATTAGCAAACGTGGATTGTGCACGTTTCCATAATGTGACTTGCTATATGCAAAAAGTGGAGAGAGACATGATGCACCACAAATATTATTAATAAGTATGACTCAGCATGATCATGATCATGATCATCGTCAACGATATCCAAACCCAACATTATCACGAAATCCCTTACCCCTTACAATCGAAAACATAGCATAGCCTGATACGATAATAACAACTGTATTATATTTTATATCGTCATCGCCCCAATCAATGCGAATGTTATCTGACTGAATACAGCTATACAAAACAAGGTACAACAAAGTGACATTTTAACGCATCATTTTTTGGTACAAAGACCTATTGATGCAGTTTCGTTATGCAAAACTACAATTTTGACATCATTGCCGTTGTGTCTGCTTAGTTTCGACTCAAACGTAGATACTTTGATGATAAAACGCGGCCAGTCCTTTTTTGCATGCTCCATTTTAACACAAACACAAATAATTTCCTAATATAGTTATTTAAATTTTTAAGTCTAGCTGTAATCCCTAAATAATCCTATAGCTGAATAAATTGTTGGTCAATATAAATACTGGTAAACTTTACCGCTCAAGACAAATTCAAAGTCCAAACTAAAACCCTTATACAATGTATCTATACAAAGGATCAAAAAGAACTGTATGTATGTATTCATATCTAAATATCTGTTTTAAATGTACAGACTAAAGTTCCGCCTGAATAACATTCAAAACAAAGTGACAGGGGCAGATACAACATAAACTCTGAAATCCGAGCTATACAACAGTGCTCAAACTAAGCTACAAGAACATAACAATATTTAAACATATTCATATTCATGTTCATGTACATACTGTGCATAATATCAAACCGTTTTGAATTTGGCTGTAGAGAGATAGCAGATATTCTCTGCTATTGATTTGGCATGCTGCATAAAAAGCATTCATACGATGGAAATGGAGGTGATTTGTCCGAATTGAATACATAGTTTATTTGAATGGTGCAAAATAAAAAAGGAAGATAGTAGTTAGCACGATAGATCGATACATACATATGTACAGAGGAACGGTCGAGGAAGTTCCGTTATTATGATGACTCCCACAAAAAATGGAGCCATTCAAACTGAACATTAGACAAGGTATACATATGTGTGTAATGGATAGTGGAACATTTTCATAAAGAAACGTAGCGTGAAATGTTGTGCCTTTGATCTCCGGACGGAAACAACGAAATATGTATGCCGTTCACTCACTAACTCACTCACTCAATTCAACATGTTTTATACTGATATTGCATTACACTATGCACAGGGAGAAGGCATCAAATCAATACGGACATTCCAAAATCCAACACCAAAACCAGCAGCCTGCTCCGAATTCGATACTTCTGCAACTACACAGTGTACCTATAAAGTTTCCAGCACCACGGGTGTTTGTTGTTGATATTGAATAAACGGGTTGATATCATATCACATCATTAGACTTCCCAGTTGCATTTCATTTCACCAAGTGCCACAGTACATAGTATAGCAATCCAACTCCTTTCCATCATTCAATGTGTGTGTACGTGCATACTTCAGCACATATGTACACAATATCGTATCATTATACATTATATCATGATGTGGAGTCTGCATTCTAAATTCCAACATCTTCTCGCCTTGTTTCTCCCTCACTTGAAAAGTATATGGATTAAATCAACAGGTACAAGGAAAACCATGTTTATGGTAAGGAAACGTGAAAGTATGCGTCAAACGTACGTGGAAGTGATTTTCAATGGACAGAGAAAATACTTTTTCACCTACCTATTCCATATCTTCAAGCTTGCTACTTTTCTTTTGAAGAAACAAAAAATCTGTTTGATGTTTTAATTTTCTACGCTCGACTTGAAGGCTAAAAAACTGGAAAAATCAAGTTCATTCGTTTTTACAAATGTAAACGCCCGTATGTACAATTATGTGCCAATGAAACAATAAATGGCACTACAGTACGTAAATAAAGAATGAGTCACATTTCTTGACAATTCAAGTTAACATTCGCCCACAACTCTACCTTGACTTTGCCTAGGTATCAAATTGTTTTTTATCTCATTGAAGATTCGTTTTCCTCGGAAACATCTGCCGGTTTTCAAAAGAAGTTTGAATATTAAACACAGGGAGATAATGTGGACGAAGATGCGGAATTAATTTAAGTTTGTTGACTGAAATCTTTTTTTTTCTTGCCAAAAGGTTCCAAACTGCACACACAAATACATTATACATATACACAATACACCTATCATCTATACCTATGCAGATGTATGGTACATACATAGAAGCAGAAAAACTGAGACAGCAAAATAACAGAAATTCAAAGTGAGGAACAATCAACTAATTGATTGTCTGCAGACCATATTAAACGCATACATATGTTAGACATATACGGTGGTATAATATAATGGAAATTGAAACCGTTGAACTAGAAAGCTCCAAGAAATTTAATTAGTGAGACTCTCCTTGACTTAACTTGAATTGTCTTGTCGTGTCTTGGCTCGACTTGCAGCTACCTTATTTACACTACACCAAACGAAATATACAGTAAAAAGTATCAATGTGTGTGTGTGTGTATTCTGTATGCGTATGTGTACAAGAAGAAGAAGAAGACACGACACTTTGGGTTTTCATTTTCAACCCAAGATTGAAGTTAACAAATCAAAGTACATAAATAAGTAAGCGAGCAAGAGTGCATTCCATGATTTCGCATACAATAAGACCAACCTCACACACACACACACACACAGTCGTCCACATGTAAATTATACATGTAAACAAACAAAATTGGAAATTCAACCTGTGACGTCTTGTGTGTGTGCGTGTGTACTCGTAGGGCTTCCACACGGTAAACAATGGCAGGGCCATCACCACACAAGACAACAATAGTTTGCCAATTACACGGCATTCTAATTTTATTCTCCTCACTGGTTCTAAATCTGACTCTGACTTTTCCCTCTCAACGTAAAACAAAGGCAACAACACAGAAAACACGAAATTAAACTGAACATAAAAAGTAAACAAATAAACTCTAACATGACACGTATGTATGTATGCATATATGCAAGCTATCACGTGCTGTAAACTAAATCAATTTTAATTATCTTCAGTTAAAAGCGTAAGCTTACCTTAGCACAAAAATTTCAAGTAATAACTCAATCCGTTAAAGTTTATAAAAAATTTCCATGCATCTTCAATCACGAACAAAATAATTCTAGTAAATATCACACTCGCGTGCGACACAAGCTACAAGCCAAAACACTTAATTCCAAAAGCAAAACACCACTAAATTTATCACCTAAGAATTCAAAAATATACAAATCTTGCTTTATGGATCACTTGATTGAACTATATTATAAATAAATACCTACAGAATATATATCATAAAGTTAGCGAAACAGTGATTTTAAAATAGAATAGCTCCCTCATTTACTATTACGATTACTGCACTCGTTACTACGTTTTAACTGTAAGTGATACACAGCACTAAAATCTAAAATGCCTGAGGCCAACAACATTTCGCAAGAATGTAGAGCTTAAAACCTACCAAATATTCATATTGAGAGTGTGAATACAAATTTGCAAAATGTATCCATAGCAAGTCATTCAATATGTAGATTAAATAGTTACTCGTCAAAGTTACTGCTTGATAGTAAGTGATATATGCTGTACTACATACACAAATAACAGTAAGTGGGTAAGAGCCGCTTCGCGGCTCACAGTTTGCAGGTAATAAAAGATAAGTACATATAAATCAGTAGGTGGAGGGTTTCGGAAATTTTCAATGCCGTTTGGTCTACGTGTATGTATACGAGTATGCATACAAGGAGGAGAGCGGCAATAAAGCACATACGTGCATGGTGCCTACATAAACCAAACAGAAAGAGAGAAAGGGATCTCGTTGCATAATCTACCGTCAATTAAATCTGAATAGAAATGAGCTCAAATTAGAATTATGTATGTACACCTTGAAAAATTTCTACGTGGACCTAACATGGAAACTTATGGATTTCAATTCCATTCAAACTACAAACAAATATACAACTTCATTTATGTTTACACCAGCTAAAGTTGTACATTGTACGTGCAATATTCATGCATTGAATATTAATCAAAACTGGTTTATATACTTACACCTTTTCAATGTAAAAGGGACGTTCCATATAAAGTTGACAATTTTAAAGTCTGAATTTCCAATGTATTTCAGTGTGTCCATATTCATTTGTGTTTATCTTCAAGCCCCATTTCCTACACATACCGAGTAGTAGATAGGCAAATTTTAACAGTGAAACTTGCCTGTACATTTTACATTCATTCATTAATGCTTGCATACATTGTACATTGTACAGGGAAGTTATCTCCTCTTCCCTCGTCTACTCTAACTAGAATACTGTTCTGTTTTATCAGGAAAAGGCAGCGTGACATTTGTGGATGTGCAAAAGTCACTCACAGTCAAAGTCACAGTCCACGCATTTGTGTATGCATGTATGTGTGTGTGTGTGACTGTAAGAATGTCGTCCGGCGGTTCGTAACTTTAAACTCAACTCGTAGTCTAAATTGCAAAATATGGGATGAGACGGGAAGGGAAGAGTGTGTGGGAAATCTAATAGAAGCACAAGCACAAGGAAGGCTTCTAAATCTCCTCATCTTGAACGTGAGAGCACTGAATACAAATGGGTATATACATACATACATATTACACACACACATTCACATTGCCTGGGTCTCTGGCAGGATGAGAAAGGGAAAGGAAGGGAAAAAAGCATGTAAAGGCAGAGAGCGTCAGTTTTGTCTCTCCGATGGGATTTTGTCTCCGTCTGTGAGTTGGTTGGATCAAGACCGAGACCAAGACCAAAAACACCAAAAAGCAAATCTGCAAGACTCAAGATTCAAGACAAGGATGTGGATAGTTACACGGAGTCTGCTTCTTCACCTTTTTCATTCCCTGGGAAAACTTGTCTAATTAATTTTCATCCGGCGTTCCCGTATCATTGCCATTTAAAATTGAACGCCTAAGCTTTGATACATATGCACATACATGTGTCTAATATTGTCATATATACATACGTGGGCATAAAAATGTTCAGACACAAAAACAGTGTACCACAGACCACGGAGAACAACTAATAGATATACATACATATTTTGTAGAATGTTAATGTGTACACATAACTAAACTTGTGGTCTAATTATACGACTTTTGTAAACTCAGAAAGGATCAACTATATGTATGTACGCTTTAATATTACATTTCCGTGGTCAAAACGTGGACGTAGTAGCGGAGAAAGAGTCACAGTCATGTGGAGTTTGTATATATGACTACAACTTGTAATATATGTACATGTACTATACGGGCCAATTAAGAAATTGTACTGTATAAAGTTCAGAGATGAAGGGAAACAGATACAAAATATAGAGAAATTTTCACTTTGTGTAATATTTGAAGATTCTTGTTTTGCGTTTTGGCTTTAGGTATTTGGTAAGTTGAACAATAATTGTTTGGAAAACTTTTACCGTTGTTGCCTACCGTACTACCATAAACTTTCTTTTAAAGTTTTATGCTATTTCCCATACCTTTTATGTACGTAGATAGATGTAGAAACTAAATTAAACGCCCGCTTGTTTATTGGCAAAATGTTTGAGTTGGGTGGGCATTTAGTGTACTTCCCACACTTGATATAATGGAGAAAGAATGAGCATTTGTAATATTCCACATGACATAATTTTCGGTATACTGTTGGCTGCCCCATTAAAATATCTTTCATGTTCCACTTTTTAATTTGAAGCTTAAGCAGCTGTATATTATACATACATAAAATCCTCTTGTGGCCTCTAATGTCTAATAGTTTTGGTGATATGTGACAAAAGCAAGTTTCAACCTAGAAGACGCTACAGAGCTAAAAGTTTGAATTTCCGTGACTTTTCCGGTATAATATTATAAGGTAACTAATTTACATTTTATGGAGATATCTGCACCAAAATAAAAGTTTTGTAGCCTACCAATTCCACATAATATTTTTACGCTCCTTAATATAGATATTGCTCCTCCTTCATTAAGAATTCAATTTCCGAGTTTAAATCTCAATCATCATGTCATATACGTGTGTAATAATGAATGGCCAAGGCTAAAGGTTTCTATCAATTTAAGAAATCTTCCCCTTCCTTTTACTACTTCCCTTCTTGGCCGTTTAATCAAACTTAATTAAAACTCTCCAGACTCTTTACCCCTTCCCTTTTATAGAATGCCGACGACGACGACGATGATGATGATTTACACAAAGAACACTGTAAACTTCTTCAACATTACTCTTTTTGATAGTGTTCTACACTACTTTTTCCAAAGTGCGTAATTACCTACTTTCGTCCCTACATAATCTCATAGTTTTGCTCCTTTTTTATATAGGTCTGAGTCTGTAGTCTGTACTGATTCAAACTTATGACGATTGTTAATTGCTGCTTCTTTCTGCATTTATCGGCCGGATATTTTTAGAAAAACTACTTTGTAAAATAAACTATTAAATAATAACAGGGCAGATAAAAATACAAAATAAAAACCATTGTTGAATGTTCGAATGAATGAAGACCAAGAAGTATTATTGCAATCACTATGAAAATAAAGTGGAAACTTGGACAGTTTTTTTGTCTATGTAGACTAGACTTTGTGATGAAGTCAATTCTGCTGACACATTTATACAGAGTACTAGAAAATAAATAAAATTTTCCAACTTTCTCCCAACAAACACTTTCATTTTGTAAAAGTGGATTTCTAGCTACATTTATTGTTACACACACTTATCCATACAGACTTGGTGTATGGTGAAAGTCCCATACAAAATAAGAACATAAAAAGAAAAAACTGCTTTCTCTATCTCCTCAAAGTCAGAACTACTGCGCTCATTCGATCATTCAACTTGACTTTTTCGAGAAAAAATATCCCAAGCTTTCTCCTTGTCTATTTCATTCTGCTTCCACTTCACTTCCACTTTTCCAACAAGCCGAGCCAGTTATCTGAGCTAACCATTGTGTGACTTTGTGCCAATTTTTTATCAATTCAATCTTTCTTTTTCATTCCAGAAATTCATATGACTACTGTATATATACTATGTACTGTACACATATGAAACGTACTAAACTTTTGCCGTTCCAATTTGATATCAGTGATTAGTGTTTATATGCCAAAAAAACTCTATTATGTGTACACACAATAAACGCTCAACTTTCCAGATTCACGTCCAAAATAAGAAGACCGATGTTGATTGAGTTGGAGCTGAATTTCTTTTGCTCAAATTGGAAAGTGAAAGTTTACAGTACGCTATCAGAGTTTATAACGCAATTTTGAGCCAATGCTTTTTGCCAATTGGTTTTTCATAAGTAAACATTATACTGTACATATTTTATAAACTACATAATATTATTAAGTATATTATGTACATGAAAAAATGTCCAGAATATTTCAAACAGTAAAGAAGTTCGAAGATTTAACATCGAATGATTTTGAGTATTTACTCCTATTCAATTACAGCATTCACTTTTACTTCTTTCACTCGAAAATTGATGACTGAATAAGACGAATGAGCAATTGAAACAAGTTTTCAACAGAATAGTCAATCCTTCAATTCAATGTTCCAGACAATGCAGAACCTCTCTCATATATTAAAAACTTGTGCTTTGGATATTATGAAGAACTTTTTCTTACACGTTACAATATATTTTATTATTCCCAATGTTAAACCAAGATCCAAACTCACTGTAACACACACTCGTTCGAGCTTCTATATACAAGGTTCTTTTTCCTTTACATGTACATTATGACGGCACCACACGTCATAATGTACACGTCATAATCTACTCCCTGTTACTAACTAAATAAGTAAATATGAAGCTGCATGTATTGTCCCCTTTAATACATCTGAAGTATAATATGTATTATAGTATGTACTTCGATAGAATATCATAATTGGAATTTTTTTAGTGCTTTTTGTATCACCACTGCAATTATTATCGTCGTCGCCATCGAGAGAAGCATTATTTTATCTATACTCACGATCCGTCATCTAACATGGAACTATGCATATCAAACTTGATTTAAATGTTAATTTTCACCACCACTCCAACAATATTTTGGGGTATATAAAATAAAATAAATGAAACAATAGGTTTTTAAAAATTTCAGAAATTGTATACGCACACACATTGCACAAATACACAGGAAGGGAAAGGGTAAAAAATCAAAAAACTAGGCTGCATTTATTTCCATTGCATTATTTAAAAAGCTTTTGCAGTACAACATCTTTTCATCGCTAGTCATCTTTTCCCTACCCGAGCAACTTTACATTTTAAAGTACTTAATATTTTCCATTTTCTCGATCCCTCTCTTTCGTTATTCTTTATATACCGCATAATTTTTAAGAGCCTCTATAAAATTTACTCACTACTATTTCTCTCCCTCATAAACTCGACATAAACAGTTTTTGGACTTGTGGAAAAAGTCTTGAGCCGTTGCGCGATTTGGAGGGAAGACACGGTCGACTAATGAATTCGTTAGAAAATTTGGAGCATTATTATGAATGCATTTTCTACTTCTTTCCGAGTTACAGCTTTCCTACTTTGCTGCTGCGGGGGGTATTTAGTATTTAAAGCAGTAGTGTAAAAAATTCTGTAGATAAGATAGAAAGCAGGAGAAAGTCATCAAGCCTTGATTGAGAATTCTGGCGATTCGAGTGTAAACGAGATATATTTCATTTGATTAAATATGTATGTATCATACACTAAAATGTGGTAAGAATGGGTTCCTGACTGTTCTTTATTCTAAATATCGGTGCTAAACCCTCTACTCTTTATTTTTTACTGCAATTTTAGTATGTCCACATGTAAATAGGACGAGCAAACTATCCCATTCAAAAGTTGATGAACAAACTTTTCATTTCCTTCTCATCTTGGCGGATTACGGCACAATATTAAAGAACTAAATAAAATGCTCAATGCCTTGTCCTTAATTTTCATTTTGAGAAAAGACTTGCCTCAGTCGATCTTGTTTTAATCCTCCAGTCTTTTTAAGACCAAAGAAGGTGACAACAACCGCCATGGCTAAGGAGAAAGGAGAAGAGGATCCTACGTTACTCTGAATTGGATGTTGACAATCATGGAGTAGATTTTTCTTGATGCGGTGTAATTTGTTCCCTGAGAATTTTTACTCAAATGCGTCAAAACTACTGAAAAGCACTCCTGCTCCCTTTGTATAAAACAACACAAATGTTGTTTTCTGAATAACCGCAACAAACTGCGTCGAACAGGCTATACTTATACACCGATTTACAAAATGAACATAACCTAACTACTATATTAATCTGTGAACAACCCCAAACTTTTACTATAACCAGCATAAACTAGTAATTTTATTGCGTCTTACAAGATTCTACAAAAAGCTCGACAATACCTAACCTCTTGTCATTTTTTTTCGTTTTTTGGCATACTTTTTCTTCGTAACTCTTGAAAAGTACGCATTTTACCCCGGTTAAAATCTGCCCATTTGAATTTATACATCTTATACGAATTTCGGATAAGCACATTCATCAATGTAAGATGGACAAATGATCCATGCAAAAATAATGACATTGTGCGAATAAATTTTCTTCCTTCTTCATACGCTGATACTTGCTTGAGAATCCCAAGTCCGGAACAAAAGACATCAACGAGCGAGAAGGAAAAATAAAAAGAAAAAGAATGTAAGAAGCTGAAAGCTTATTACGACGCAGTCAGTTCCACTCAGCCTTTGGAAGACAAGAGACAAATAAAAGGTTCAAGGTTCATTTATTCGCAAATATGAAAAGGGGCCAGTTCATCAGGTTCTCTTGCCATTTTTCAAAAAGAGTACGAGATATATACAAAGTGCAAAGGTTAGACAGTTCAAAATACAAGCGTACCATGTATAATGCTCTCAAACAGGGAATAAAGTCCTCTTTTTAAATGCTTTCACCGCATGACGTTCACTTGAACGAAAGTAGTGAGAAAAGGGGACGTTTCTTTCTGGGTGGAGAGCATAATATAGCCAATTTTGTCTGATCCTTTCTTTTCCCATGCCCCCTTCTTTAAAAAAATAGTTGGTACAATTTTTTATTCACACATAAATTTTTCCACTTTGACTTTTCCCTTATTGTAATAACTATTCACAATGTTACCTAAATTGATAAGGAAGAATGAGCTAGAGTGAGGAATTTCTCGCTTTTCCACCGGAATCACACATGAAGCGCATTTGTATGTACATGGCAAATATGAAGAAATACCTCATTTCCTGGACATATTCTTCCTGTCATGAATAGAATATGTGTTTAGAGTATAGGTTATGCATGGAGCGAGCTTGAGGAACAGTCAGTTTGAAGTCGGTGGATGAATTTTACATCAGCCTCTACTGCTCAAACTAGTTCGGGCAGATACTATGTCTAATACATGTTTACATTGTAGATATCTACTGGGTGAGGCGAGAGATGACTGACTCTTGCGAATATTAGATGGACATGATCTCGTAGAAAACTTGGTTCAATCCTTTAGCTCATTACATTCCTTTCCCTTTCACCCATCTCTTGTTTCTTTCCACATTTCTCATCTCATTCCATCCATGCATTGTTCTAGTTAGATCGATGAAACTTATTACCAGAGAAAGTATCGAGCCAGACTCCTCTCAATTCTTAATAAATTCATAATATTGTAAAATCTACAAGGGGCAAGATGCTTGTGATCCATGTAATAACTAACAACCTTGTTTGTCTTGAAGTTGTACTCTGAATGGGAATACGAATATTAGTCTGACATTTGGGTCAAGTCATTACATAAGTGTGGTGTGATAGCATGTAAAACATTCGGCCACAATTTACCAACACAAAACTCGGCCAAACTATAAAGTTTTTACGCACCACATTTGGATATGTACAGTACATGTATGTATGCATGTGCGATGGAGAGAGGATAAAACGATGAAAGGCAAAGTTTTCCTTTTGCGATCGGAATTCAGCATTTGTAATGTTTATCATGTCAGAACGACTTTGGTTTGGAGTTCTTTCATTCCTTTGCCTTGCACATACTCCTTTTTACTCAACTTTATTTTGGTTCCGGATCCGTTCCGAATTTTTGTTGGTTTATTATCCTCCTCTCAGATGACAAGCTTTTCAACTTCCAAACACGGATAAAGGCTGTAGTATCCAAAAACGAATGGTATAAACCATCATCATCACTTCGTGCCCCACTTGACGCAAAATAGAAGCTTACACACAAATGCTCCCTCTTACTCGCCTTTCTCTCTAATTTTTTCAAAGTAAAGCCGTCTGTGACTGTAATACAATCTCCATCCTGTCTTATCAAAGCCATGTAGGAATATGTCATAGTCAAATTGAATCGTATCTACCTACATATTATGATATGCATGTACAATATTTGTCAAGCTTTTTATTCCTTTCATTTCCATATCTTGCATGTAAAGCTGCTCTAACTTCCGGACTATATTATATACAGCATATATCCATGCATAAGAGGATTAATAAAAACGTGAAATGTATCATAGAATATAGAAGTGGATTTTCAGGAAAATTTTCACAGGAAAAAGAAAAGGGAGAATTTTGGAAGAAATATTCATTTCCTGGTTCTGCACATTGTACATATTTAACTCATATTGTTAGCCTTTTGTATTTTTCGCCAGCACTATACTATTATCACGACGGCAGCCCATTTTTCCAAGATGCTTGAAATCATAATGGAGCGATGACTGCTATAGTACAAAAAGGAAAATATAATATACATATATAGGGTGATCATATACATAATTTTAATGTGCATATATACAATATATGATGATGACACGTCGTTCAAGATCCAAAACGTCCAAACAAGTAATGCCTGCTATATCCTATACTGATAGATATAGTACAATGCACGAACGTCATCTTGCAAAATTTGGCTGGTTTTCATGATTCAAATTGTATGCACGTAAGTAAAGTAAAGTTACACAAAGTACAGATAGAATATCTGCCTGTTCCTTTTCGATTGCTATATATATTTGTGTGGAGACCCATTCTCCCTGTTGGATTTTAAAGTGTCATGTGTCTACAACAATGTTCTTCCTCACTCATTTTCTCTCATTGCCTTCCGTTTTGCTCGTGCTTACGCCGAGTGTATGCACAATATACATACACATATCCATGCAGGGAGAATGAGAAAATGAAAAACAGTGAGAGAGACAGGACTGCGTCTCTCTCTCTCTCTGTGTCAACTTGAAGGTATTTTAAATCAGTGGATACTCGGTATTTCTCTTTCCTCTTTCAGTTCCCATTACTCATCCCTCCAGAGTTCCTTCTCACCGTCATTTCTCTATCGTATCACATCACATTGCCTGTCCCAAGTCTTTATGCTTCCTCTTCCCAGTTTCCCTCCTAGACATTTTCTTCAACTAGTGAGTGTGACTACGAAAGTGTGCCTGAGTATAATATGTCTGTATCTCTATCTGTATGCATCTACGTGCAATGTGTATGCATAGCTCTGACGTTTTTCAAAACTCTTCGTTTTGTCTCTTTTAGTCTGTCTGTCTGCCTGTCGCTTCTCTTATTTATCTTCTTTCTCGGCCTCGCCTTCCTCTTTCCCCACAAGTCCCTCATGTATGAAGATTGCTCTGAGCTTTGAGATAAACCTATTTGCCCAATTGACTAGGATCATCTCTCGCCAATCTCCTCATAATATTACATCTCCTGTGATACATGGACGGTAATTTCTTTCCATAGAATTTTCCATGTTGCTCATCTGCTCCATTGTACTATATAAACAGTGGAGAGAGAGAGAGACAAAACCTATCAAATCATATAATAGTATATATGAATGCGAAATGATATGATATCAGTCTGTCCATACCATGGTTTTACC
>JAQIVE010001211.1:0-26709 GCA_034698285.1 Sminthurinus bimaculatus
TTCGAATGGTACCACTTGCAACCCCGTAGGGCATTTTTTTTTTTTCACGGAGATTTTATATAAGTGTTTGTTAATAATATAATGTGATGTGATGGATGTCCGCCATTGTCATTGCAAATTCTCGCCATCAGTCGTCACAATGGCTCATGTTTTTATAGACTAGATAAACTGTGTATCTATCTATCTATTGATAGATACGGCGAGTATTGCAGAAGAATTTGAAAATCACAACACACGATACGTAATGTTAATTGTAAAGAAACTAATGATAATGGAACTCTGCATAAACTGCACTCGCACAGAGTTTTTCTCTTGTTTCCTTTACTTTTCGAAAGTATCTATCTATACATACTTATCATTATTATTATTGTCTTTAAAATTTCATGATTATTATTTCTAGTCGACGTGTGTGTATACATATATACAAGCCTCATTGGTTCCGCAGCAGGAGATTGAGCACCGACTAGCATTTTACAGTGCAGAGTGTGGCTTTTCATTAAAATTGAAAAGCAAAATGTACACACATGCATATGACATGCTTTCATTGGGCGAAAACGATAGAAATTCGCAAAGAGATAGAATGTGTGTATCATTAATATTAAATCTAAAGTACAGATGTAAGAAACTACCGAATTTATTGAGTTGACTGCTGGCTTTTCACAGCCCTCATTTGTTCATTTCTAAAGAAAAAAACCTGAATTATGATGAAGGGGCTGTGTAACTATATTGCAAGTTGCATAAAGCCTCAATCATTTCAATTCGTGAAAAAAGTTTATTTGGATGTGAATAAAATTAGAAGTGCACATGCAACAAAAGAGTATGTTTGCATTTATGGACACATGTTGGAAAATAAAAAGTTGGTTGCATTTTCTGCATTTCTACAGCTTTGTCGTTCGTCAGTCAATGAGTAAGACGGAAATGGAATGAAAATGCAATGAAATCGAATGGAATTCATTCCATAGAAAGGAATAATGCGTATTATGCCTTTAACAGGCAATCGCAAGAACTTAGCCCTGTATTTCTGTTTGTATGTTTTGTTTTCATTTTCATTCGATTATTCATTGAGCGCATCAAAAAAGTATGCAGTATGCATATAAAAGTATACCTGCATAAAACAAAACATTTGCCTATTCGATATTAAAGCCACTCGCAAGTTTTTCCTTTTAAAATTGAAGAATGCATGCATCTAGGTAATGTGTAATGCAACAAAAATAAAAGATAGGTCACCACTAAATACAACTAAACTTTCTTCTTATTTTATACTTCCCTATATATTTTTGCCATTTGTCATTTTGTCCTCTAACTCTTGACTCACTTTTAAAACTTTACAAGAAAATGCACAAATTCTCGTTTGTACATATATTATTTATACTGACTGAAAAGACAAGATCCAAATTCCTCTCCCTGTTCTGTTTTCCGTACATGTGCCTTATTATTCCGAATATGTATTATGCATGCATGTACAAATATCAAATACATGTATGTACTTGAAGAGCCAGTTTTGCAAATCAGCATATTTGAAATTGTGTCAGGGGGGAAAGAAAATGCATTCCAATGGCATAAGTACAATAATACAAGAAAATACTAGATAGTAAAACTACATGCTTCATGTTGTCTATCGGAAGGAATAGAATTCTTGTACATCAGTGGGAGTTGCCGTCACCATATTATGTATACTTGTAAAAATGTATAAAATGTGTGGTGAGCTTCAGTTTTCAATGCGTTCCTTTGTGACAGACACTCTCGGTGTGTGTGTGGTGGGCTCCGTCAATTCAGAAGTCATGTCGGCTCATAATTTAATTCCTATTATCATCAATACAGGTAATGGGGCTTGCATCTGTCATTTAGAAAAAACACAGCAGTATAATATGTAAGATCATAAGTAAGTGGTAAGTCGATAGGATATGAACTTATGGAGCAAGCGAAAAGTAGACAAGAAGAAAGAAAAATCACGTTTATACATATATACTCACATACTCATTCATTTAGACATACACACACCTCTTGTAGTCTCCGGAAGAATAGTTGAGAATAAAGGAGTCTTTTCTTCTCGACTTGATTGTTGTGTAATAGAATCCTGATGATGAATGCGCATCTGTATGCAAATAATACATACATTTATTGCACGTTGTGGATTGTGAATTGACTGCCAGCCAAGAAACCTTATTTTTGCTTACCTCTGCGATCACAGCCACACTAACATATACAAAAATGTGTGAATTGTGAATGGAAAACAAGTTGAGCTGGTTGAAGTCACAAGTTGAAAATGAAACGTCGATTGGACTGTCGAGAGTTGAGAGTGTGAGCAGGCCACAATCACAATAATATTATATAGATACAGACTACGAAGTTTGACATGAGCTGCACAATGCAATGCAATACAGTACGAGACAGATAGACGTACTGGTACGTTTTAAGCAACGTTATAAAATAAAGTTAAAGTTAAAAGCAGAAAAAGCAGAGTGTGAAATAAGATGTGAACAAGAGCATCAACGTCAGTCAACAGTTTTCATTTTTACTTTGTTCCTGCTCCTCAGACACAGATATTGCGTAATCTTGATTATATTGACTACCTAATCTTGAATGTTAAATGCTGAATCCTGAGAGGTTTTTCATCTTTCGTCTTCCTTTCGTCTTTACATACTATTGTACTTACTTACACGTGTTTACATATTTATACGCATATAGGTAGACAGTTGTAAATTCTTAATTGTATATGTTATAAAGGTGCGGCCTTTTCTTTTGTCAATGTTCAGGGAACTAAATGAGGTGTTCTATATTTTCCTGTGCATAAGTAATGTATCATTTTTAAAAGTGTCCCTGCTGCCATTTTTATTTTCAACTTTAAAAAGTCCAAGTTGAAAGGCACAATGAGGAATTTTCACTAGGAATAAATTTTACATTTCATTAAATTCATTCGGTCACTCAGCCGTTCATGTATAATGTATACATATTATTATGTAGGTAAGTTACGTGTATGCATGTTTAAATCATAAAAGAGAGTTGCCTAATCTTCTTTTGAATTTAATGTTGATGAGATGACTCATTTATTTTCATGCAATCTTACTCTCAAGTTACTCAAGTATTACTTTATTAAATATTAAGTTTTAATCATAGTACACAATGTTTTGATATACTTATGTCTTATGTACACGGTGTTTTTAAGAGAGGAAGTAATTGTCGGATGAAAATAAGAGTTAATTAATATATATGCATGTATTACATTTTATAATGTAAGAAAAAAGTTAGTATTACGATGTGTTATAACAACTACTAGTAATATTATTGTGAATATGTAAACATGTATCACATGTGTACCAGAGACTTGCTCCTGGTCATTTCCAATTTTCTACTTGAATGTCTGCGTCTACTTGTGAGTTTCATCATTATCTTTTCAAGTTATTGAATGAACATGTGTAAACTCACTATGCATACAAGTAACATACATGATGCACCATAGGCTCCGAGGTAATATGTACAAATATACATAGACATTAGCGAACGTTTGTAGTACTCTTTATACAAAGATAATCATTCATTTGGTCAATTAGTGTCCAAGTGTCAAATTAAATGGTCTTAATTTGTTCCTCATCATTTGATTGACAACTTCTTTATGTTTCGCCCACCCTCATATATAATATCCATGTATGTTTACTTACTACATAGTTTTTAGGTTTTAATCACGTTTGACTTTTGAAACAAGAAAAATTTCATAATTCTACGTCGCTTTCTCCTCTCAACTTCTTTTATGACAAAAAAAGCTAACCAAATATTTATTTAGGTTTTTCTATCTATTTCGTAGCAAACTCAAAGCTGTCTTGTATCTTGTATGTATGTATGTCTGTACGTCTGTATCTAATGTAGTCTAAGCAGTGATATACATACATGATGCACCCATTTTGATATCAACAATATAATATTTTACAAATCATGAGGTGATTTGTGATATGTAGTATTATTGTAAGTGGACAGTTAAAATGTATCGCTCGCAGGGTCATGTAAATTTGTTTTCAATTCTTTTTTTCATGTATCGCGTATCGCATAACCCACCTGATAAAAATGGTTGGAGGAACAATTTATCTTCGTACTTGGTATTTGTCCTGATAAAGAGACTGATTGTGACTGTGAGTACTGAAAGTGTCCGCCTCAAAAGCTATTGACATGCTAATACCTTCAACATGTTAGATATATATAGGAACTACACACGGTAATACACAGTTCGAATACATAATTTATGCACCAGAACCGTGTGACGCCAGCAATTTGCCTATGTATACCGACAAGTTACTGCTCTTAATATTATTCGTGTTTTTCAAAACTGAACATTATTATGTAGGTACGTATTTATTTCTTGTGAACACTGGTAGCCCTCGTCATCACTACCATCGTAAATCATAGTCTAAACATCTAAGCATATCAAGGTGTAAAACCTTGAAGTACAAAGACAAATACACAAGAAAAATTGCACAGCGGAAATTTGAAACTATAATAAATATTGTATTTGCATTGAACATTGAACATGCAACATGTTGCAAAAAACTAATGATGTTAGAATTTTACATCAAATCCGTTATATGGAATATTATTATTGTCAGGGAACATCAAAAGGAGCGAAAAATTCCGAGTTGCTATAGTTCGCTTGTGAATGGAAGTCGTGAAAAAATTCTCATTACCTGGAATAATAACATTGTTAATAATAGCATCTAGTTGTAGGTTGTAGGTTATGTAAAAAAATAATAACTAAGATATTTTTGTGTCGTAATCTCGTCCTATGATAAATTTTAAGGGGGACGAATAACTTTCCTTGGCTATAATATATCTACATACGTGTGTGTAAACATTTTATATTCGTGTGTTTGTGTTGTGTGTGCACGTACTTTTTCGATTTCATCAAGAATTTTGTGTAATTTTGTACAGGAAAAGGAAGTTATCACTTTTCCTCTTGTCCGAGCTCAAAATGAAAGTCGTCGTGACTACTTGCACTGAGAAAAGATATTATATAAAATCGAGTCTCTCCAGCTGCTTCTCCAATAATAATTTATTTGAGCAAGTCTCCCCTCACAATGAAAAGAGCAATGAATGATATAATAGCCGCTTAAAATAAATGAGAGAACTCTACCCTCATCCTATATGATCCTGTGCATGTATATTATTATGCATATATACTACTTCTGCTTCAACATTACATAGTTATCTCAACAGACAAAACATATTTCCAGAGGTTGTTGATAGTTGGACAGCAGAAAATGTAGAAGCAATGACAGTTGTCCTTCCTTCATAATATTATACCTTTCTACAAGAGTGCGCAAATGGGAATGACTGTAGATGCATAATATGTGTAATGTATAAGTTCTGATGTATGTATGCATGCATCAGTAAAATTGATAACAGGTACGACGCCATCCAATGTGACTGTCTTCTGTGTCGGTTAAGCTCCATACATGTATTTTTATTTCACCTTCCAATTTCCATTGACTTTGTTATTGTTATTGTTGCTCCACTCTGCTCTGTTCACGTGTTTGACTGTTTGTTTGCTTAGTGCATAGGAAAAGGGTTTTCCTTTAATAGTTTTGAATTTATTTAAACCTGACAAGAAAGATACAACATCGGTCGTTGTTGTTGGTTGCTGCGTTTGCGTCAGATCACAAATTTAAATTAAAACTAAAACTAGATCACAGTACAGTGTACAGAGTATCTCGGCGTTAAAACTGAGTTCAATGGATGATTGATTGAAAATTGAAATAATGTGTGTGTAATTACTATATTGTTGCATGATGGTGTTGATTGATTTTTTGACTCTCTCATGTATTTATGTACCAACTTGCAATTCGTTGATGTGTATGTAAGAGCCGTGAGCTAAATTTGAATACCTGAACAATTAGTAAAACTAATGACTTTTACTACTTATTATGTATATCACTGTATAACGACTATACACTATGTAAAGTGTATAGTCTACGGTTACAAGTTACTAAATTAATATTATTACCAATGCATTATACAACTGCAAGTCGTCCCTAATAGTTTAATTGCTGACAATCGAGAGAACAGAGGCGAGGGTAGAGTACTAATGTTAAAGGGATAGAGCTTGACAATTTTGAGGTTTTACTTGCGGTTTTCACCGAGGAAACTCAATGAAAACTTGGCATTAAGTAAGTTCTTGTTCATTCTTTTGAAGTCTTCCTTCCTTAACTTTTCATTCAACAAATTCGCAGTTCACTTCATTGTTTTCAATTCTTTTCTCAGAATTACATATTTTTTTGTATTTTGTTGGGAAAACATTGTGAGTACGTACATTGTATTGCGGTCAGGTGGACTGTCTTTTTATCGTGCAAATGGTACTTTGTTGCTGATATTGGTGTGATAGACTGGCTTTTAATACATGTGTTGGCGCTGCTTACGACTGCTTATGAGAATTTCATTATGACTATAACTTAATCACTGTCTTGAGATTACATACTTCTTTCATTCATATTACATACATATATAATATATACAGTATTATACATACTCCGTATATGCATGTTAGACGGAACAGCAACTCCTATAATTCATTAGAATTATGGTCAGTAAGTATTAATTCTGTATTTTATGCATGTGTAAGCATGGAAAAATACTATTCAGGGTCACAGAAAACGTTATTTTTTGCCTAAAACCAGTAATATTGTGTAAACTTTTGTTTTTGTTTGAAAACATACAAGAAGACATGTGTGTGTTTTTGCACGAGAGAGCTGATTATGTCTGTGAAAATGGAAAAAGTGCATTGTCAATAGGTGCATGTTCTTTGTAATTAAATATAAAATAATTCATATTATCATGTCATTGCGCAGTTTCATCCTCAAATATCATTTTTCTTAAGTGTATTAAAATAGCCTTTACGTACATAATATATGAAACGATGTATTACAACAGTTTTCTCGGCCAGCTGATATTAATTGGGAAATATTTTGATTTCTTTCCGTGTTCAATAAAAAATTAAACGCGTTTTTAGTTTTTGCAACCATAAAATTCTAGACAGTCCGATATTCACTACGATATAAAAACTGGAACATTGAGCACATTGCTGTTAGATGAATTCCAAGACGTCCACACCGCTGATGTAGAACATAAACTCAAAGACAAAAAACCGCAAAACCATGTGTGCTGAGTGTTGAGCTTAAGTACGTGTTCAGTGTTCAGTCTTCAGTCTTCAAACTCGTCGCATCATTCAGCACGTTTTCTATTCTTGCTTTCCAGCGTAGCCTTTTTAAATATACCACTGTAATTACTAATTACTGCATATTGCAGGTCTTTATTTTGTGCCTTTTATCTTTGGTACGTTATACCTATGTTCTATGTTATGATTATGGGAAAATTCTTTCTTCTATACATTAATGTGCATTATAATTGCTTGTTGGAGCCACAGGAGGATGATTTTGAACTTTTAAACGCTGGCTAAAATACTTTGACACAAAAAATCAGCAGTAGCAAAAACTTTTGTACGAGGCCATTAAATCGGTTTTCTATGCGTCCACTTAACTAAATGAGAAGAATACGTTCTCCCTTTTGGTGTATTAGTTATAGGTTTATTGTATTGTACCTTTGTAGCTCTAAACAATAACAATAATAACTATGATATGTAAAAATTAATCTAGATAATATGCAATTACTTATATCTTTGAAGATAATGAAACCGCGGCTTCAAAAGGTCACGGTAAGAGGTCAGTATTTTATGGAGAGAACGGATTAATACTTTTCGTTTAAAAGGCTCAACATTCAACATCCAAAGACAAAAGATCCGACTTTTAGATTAAACACGAAGAATATAAAATACTTCATTTCAAATAGTCAATGTTTCAGCCAAAAATTAAAAGTGATGGAGTCACGAATTGATAGCTATCGTGTAATGCCTTGAATTTGAATTTTAAATACAAATATGCGCTGCCGATATTTCATGCTTCAATCAGCCATCTTTTTATACATTGTGTGCATAAAATATAAAATGTGACGTTGAAAGTTTTATAATTATTATCAAGAGAAATATTTATACCATAAGGCATTAATTCCCTTTTATTTTCACATAGCTGGAAAATATTACTCCAACTTTTTTAGTTAGAAACAGACTGCGGTTAGCAGTCTCTATACAACATGCACGCAGCAGTTAAACTATTATACTTAACTATAAATACACACTTATAAAAACCTACAATATTTTTCCAACCATTGCATTGCCATTATTAACTCTATCGGTATAAATATTCTACCTAACTATCAGTATAACTATATGATATTTTATGCTGCTAGTTCACGCCTGGAATACAAAGCAGATTCATCCCATTTCATTTCATGAACATTGTAAAAAAATGGTACACGGACACGACAATAATCCTTCCGTTTGACATTTGTCAAGGTCAAAGAGGATGAGGCTTCTTCTTTATTTGACTGTATTATACACGGCAAACTATCTATATGTATAAAGTGGAGAGTTAGTTGGTATAAATATATAAATGTATACGCATATATGTATAAAGTAAATTTTACGATGTATGCGAATATGCACTACATGCTGTAACTATATGTAGGATTTTGCCATAACTTAAAATGCACGCAAAATCTTTTCAGTTCCCAAGCTAATGCCTAGTAAATAGTTTTGTGATGGAGACTCTTCGTTTTCCTTCTCCATTTTTTTGTTTCTATCCTCCTTCCTTCTCATCCTAAAACTTGGCTGTCAGAAAGGGAACGAGAATACAATAAGGGATGTGTAAAATTTTATTTACTGTGCCTGTTCATGACATGGGGATATCTTTAAGTATATTCAAATGCAGTAATCGAAGGATTCCACTCAGGTGAAAACGAAAGAACATAAATGGGCTCGTAACACACTGGGCCTGTAAAGTATGGCTTTATGTATTTGCATACATTACGAGTAAGAATGGAGAATAAAGGCCAGGCAGTCAACCGTAGAAAGTACATGTTGTCACTATTATTATTATTATTATTATTAAAAAATTCTATTTCACATATGAATATGGAATAGATTGCAGTGAGTGTACACTAACGTTCTTACCGAAACACAGAAGTGTATATCAGGTTAGCAGCGTGTACTTCTATTTGTATCATCTTCAATTTTTTACCAGCCGCAAAATACATAGCAACATGCAGACTTGTTAAGCAAACCTGGTAACAACAATTCTCTGTGTATTATATCACCATAACAGCGATCACTATAACTATGGTTACCGTCCTAAAAGCAACTTTAGCTCTCAAATAATTTTTTCAAGCGATATATTAACGCTATGTACATACATACAATATGCAAAAAGTAACAAGGACTTGTTTTTTCACTGGTCATTTCCATGGTCGTAAGTCGAACGCAGCCAAAAATCTCTGAAACCAAGTATACAACGAATGGACAGTCAGTCAGTCATTTAGTCGGCCTACATAAAAAAGTAAAGTGTCAAAAAATGAGCCGTTATTGTTTCCTTTAAAATGACATATGAGTAGCTTGGAATGAAGATGAGGAAAAGTATCGTCATATGATGAGCTTTGTCATTGAAATAGGTACAAGTACATATTGCACATATTTCAAGGATGCCTATGTATAGTGCTAACTGAAGTCGACACTTTTCCTCCATGTCCAACCTTTTCGCAGTGTGTAATCTCTGTAAATCTGTGGTACTTATTGCTTCTAAACCAAAGTGAACAGTATTATACACTAACAAGGATGTGGAGTTGGCTCGTTTTCATGAATAGCTTTTTGTCACACAAAAATGGTTTTTCTATAGGTAAAATACTCCACTATTAGAGCATGTATATTATATTATATGTATGATGTTCATTTACATAGAAAGATGCTCGTTTTTTGACATTAGTGTTTTGTTTCTCGAGAAACTCTCATAAAACCTCAATGTACATTATATATGTAAATACCATGTGCTTTACTCACGTATTATGTGAAACTAATTGAAGAAATACTACGTAATTACATTGCATATTATTACTTTGTATGTTTGTCTTGAAGGTGTTAAATGGTGATTATAAACTTTGTTATTTGTTATTCCGCTGGGGTTTATAAAATAATAAAAATAATGATGATGGCACGAGGAGATGAAGATGATCAAGACTTGAGGAAAGGGAAAATAATTTCGTGTGTTCTCGCTTACTTTGCTCATATTTATGAATGAGTTTGTGTTGATAAGTTTAGGCTTTTGTAAATCATATGCAATATGTACTATTATTGCTTCAAATGGACTTACAATGGAGTTTTATAATACCAAACTATGTACGGTATGTTATTACGAGTATGTTTGTAATCGAAAGATAAAGATGAAAAAGAAAAAAGGGAAAGGAAAAGAGCAAGTGCATACAACCCATGCAAATGTATTAAATATTAAATAAAAGAATGTTACTGTTAATAACGCATAAAATACAGGATCAGTAGTGGCAAATTAGTTGAAAGGCTCGTGTTTGATTAGTTAATTTGGTCGTATAGCTCACACTACAGTTTCTTCTGCCTTAACCTTTTGTGTGCTTATGAAAAATGTATATAAAACTATCCTTTCATACTGCACACACTGATTCAATGTAAATTGTGGACACAAAGACTAATTATTATTGTTTTTGAAACAAAACGCCCACCTATTATTACAAACTCATCGTGGAGGGTGATGACGATAATGATGATACATTTGTCGCGATCGTCGTGTTAAGGATTTTCCTCCATGAGATTAATGAAAGGCAATTTGTAGCTAATTCCACACGCCATGTTTACATTGGGTATTTATCATTTTTCTTCTCCTTACTTGGATGGGATTGGGTCAGCTGTATTGTTAGGTTCTTCTTCATTCTTTTGCGTTGATTTACCACACACGCATTTCTTAATCCGCTAGATGAGTTGCTCATTCTACATTAATCAGTGCTATTTTTATGCGTACTTTATCCTTAATGTTTTTATTTTTAATATGAAACGAATATGAACTCCCAGCTTCCTTCTATCACAATTCTATCTGTGTATATTGCAATACAAGCCGATTTGCTGTGAAACAATGAGTTAAACTATTTAATACATGTAATTATATTTTTCAACATACATATGTTTCAAAAACAAATATTTGGTTAAATAATAGGAAAGCAATAATGCCTACTGATAAATATTTATCTGTATTTTCATTTTGATATCCTTTTCTGCTGTTATCACGTTGATCATGCTTAGCAATCGACGCTTCATTCAAGGAAGTAATTATAAGCCTTGTCAGAAACGGCAATTATGACTATTGACGACAAAAATATTGTGTCTACACAGAAGAGTCAGATTGAATTGGGATTCGATTAAAATTAAATTAAAAACAAGGAAAAGGCTCAATAAACACATGTATGTATGTGTATGAATTTTAAAACCTACCGTGCTTACTAGAATTGTCTTATTGAAAATTACTGAAATTTAATCAAATGTACAGACACTTTAAATGTAGGGAAAATAAACTAACCTATTCTGTTATTAACACTTCTGTCTTTTCTATTGACATTTGTGTTTGTAATAATTTCAAAGGGTCATTTTTTACCTTCAGGGTTTTATTTTAAACTCAACCTCAGCGCAACGTATTGTTACAAATGTATCATGTTTGAAATATGTCCTCACGGCGTATGTATGCATTGGGGATGAGATTATTTTACAGCAAACCGTATACAAAAAATACAGTATCAAGGAATCGGTACGTGATGTAGAATATACACAAGATAATATTAGGAAGGAAAAACTAGCAGTTTTTTAAAGCAAATAGGTAATGTATACAACACATAGAACAGTGTTATCCGTATCAAGGATTATTATAGGTTCAGAGTACTCAGAGTAATCACTATTTCCCTTAAGTACAGACGTGTGTTGGCTTATAGGCGTGTTGTGTACAAAACCTATTACACGCATAATGTATACATGCATACAAGCTTATTCATGTTTGTTCGTTTGTCTACTGGCAATTTATAGAGATAACTACAGTATCAAAATCAGAAGAAGAACAAATCAGGTCGGCAAAGTCTCACTTCTCTTTCTACGATCGACACATAGACACTACACACACACACACATACATGTGAGACGGCATACAATACAAAGAAACAGGCATTTTGTGTTCATAACACTTTCCACATTGTTTTGCAACGTTTCTCTTGTTTTATTCGTCCGCCTTGCAGTTTTTCCTGTGTATAACATACACATGTACTTACTGTTTTGTACAATATATGCAATACATGGACGGCACATGGTACAATATTCAGCTGTGACATAGTGGATACATGATATAAACATATTAAACATCTACATAATACTCGATTTACAATACAGATTTTTCCTATAAAAGTTATCATCCCTCTGTAGATGTTTATATAGTGTGTATGTATACGATGGGGTATATTGTACACGTACAAATTGTCGGGAAATCGCCTCCTCACCGTACTATTGTTATAGTTCAATAATTCCCTATATCAGCTATAATTACAATCCCAATCTCCTTTTGCACACAATTTTGTTCATTGTGTGCACTTGCTCGCGTCTGTTTTTTGTTTACACTATTTATTTTTTGCAATTGTATATGATGCATATCTTGTTTAATTTCTGGGTTCTTTCGCCCTCTTCTTCTTCTTTTGTTATTGTTGTATGTAGTTGTAGATTATTGTAGGGAAATTTTGTGCTGGTCTGAAGTTTTTAAATTAAAAGTAAAATTCTTAGGAATGCGAATTAGACTTTCATTTATGCCTGCATATTGAGAGTAAAATTTTTATGCATTTTGCTATCATCTTGGCTTTTTTAAGCTGCAAGTCTAAAGTTTTGCATTTTTTGAAAACATGCAAGACACTGCTAATGTATTAAATTTTGAAGTTTTCAAAGATAGGCTGCTGTCAAATATTTTTTCATATCTGGTTTTTTTACTAGTCTTGAAATTATTCCGTCGGCTGTTTTATATCAAAAAATGCAGACGTCAGATATGATCAATGGACTGGAGAGTAAAAATGATGAAGAAGAAGGAAGATTATCGCACCATGTTTGATACGAATTCAGCACTGATTTTAATGCACATCATTCTGATATTAAATTTTCGTCTACCTATTCAACTTAAACATACCTAGTACAGTTGTATATGTATGCATACTGACAATGCATTTTAGAATATATTGCAATCTGCCACAGGAAAACGTGTGGGTGCTTGCGTATTCTTGATTAAAACTCCGCACATGTATGAACCAACATGGGCAATGGAATTAGGGGTTAAAGATGAAAGATGGGTCGGAGCTTCTTTTTATGAAGCAGCCAAGATACAATTCCAAAAAGTACATGCAACAGTATACAGATATTATGCGATGCAGTGCGAATCAAAAATGAAAGTAAAGGGGATGATTCAAATTGGAAAAAAATGATGTTTTGAGGCATTTTGATTCATCATGGAAGCTGTTTTTTAGGGCTAAAGTTGCAATTACCGGTTAAAGAGCTGCTGATTATTGCAGAGCTGAACTTCTTTCCTCTTCTGATGAAGACGATCGAGAGTGAGAAAAATTACAGTCTGCTAGTACTATGGTTTGCATTAAAAAATCATACAAGTTTTTATTCAATATGTTGTACATAAGATGCTTTGTATTTTTCGTTGTGCACGCTCATATGGATTCCCATGAAATACCAAAAATCATAACGATATGCTGTAAACGCAGTGGTGAGTCAGATTTACATGCATGTCTTTCGATCGAGCATCTTGAAACGCTAAATCATGCAGGGAAAAAAGGGAAAGGAACAGAATTATTTGTATGTGAGCTGAATTCGGAATTTTTTTCATGTACACATCAAAATTCATTTGTGTACCTATTTTGTATAGAAAAGGTGCCTTTAAACTTGATTAAGCTTTGAACATTTAAAAAATGCATGCAACCCATCCCAAACTAACATTTTAAGACATAATGGGAGATCCGCACACATCCCTTTAAAAATGTAGGTATTTAAGTATGTTTATACATTTGTGCTTTTCTGTATGTACAATGTGCAATGTTTCGTACATTGCATAATCTGTCATGTGATTGGATTTTCTTAAAAACATTTTCGAAATTTTGCTCCTTCCAGTTGAAAAGTTGCTATGAAAATTTTATAATTTGTTCAAACTTTTGTATGCAATTTCAAGTTAACTTTGATCCGAGTATTGTACGAGGTGAACTTGTAGTTGAAATTCAGAGTAGTGCAGGATTTGTAGTAAAAACCAGATAAAACGTTGCTTTGGATTGTCCATTTAACGTACACGCTCATAATTTTAACGAAATTTTAAGGTAAATGTTTATAACTAAAAGAACAAAGCTGTGCATATTTTGCTCACAGGTTTTTTGTTGAGAAAATACAATTTGAGTTGCAGTCTAATGATTATCTTAGTTTTTGAAAAGTTCCGTGACTTGTGATGTGTACACAAGTATAGTTACATTGTTTCGCTACGAGCGACCTTCATCTTGTAGGAGTGCGGAACGAGGGAACAAGTAAAGCTCGCTTCATTTGGAATCGTGATGAAGCAACTTAATATCACCCATTCTGGTTTCCATATGTACATACGTCAAGTTTTGTATGGACCGAGAAGAAAGTAAAGACAAAGCTGTTTCATTGTACACACAGTGTTACAATATTCCGGCTCCTTTATGATTCCTTTCTCAGCCCTAATCCATGAACAATGAATAGATATTGCATAACAGTTCTATCCAGGGTGAAATATGGAAACGGAAAACTTTCTTTGTACAACGCATGCAAATCAGCGGTCGAACAAGAAATTGTCCTTTTGTCAATGGCTTGTAATTGCATCGACATGCCGCATAAGCAATTTGCGGTTAATGTACAAGGTCTTCAATTTTTGTAAAGTATGCACATCATATTTACATCAATGAAGCTGCAAAGAGATAGATTTTTTATTTTAATGTTGTAAACATTACGTGGTAACTACTCTAAAATGAGTTTAAAATTTTTACCAAATGTAAAGGGAACAGGGAACATATTTGGCTTCGATATTAATTCCCCATTTTACTGCCGGCATTCAAATTCAATGTAAAATCTAGAGTCCACATCCAACCCAAACGGTCTGCTGAGCTGGTTTTGACATTTTATTGACATTTAAATCCGCTGTTGGAACATCCTGTTTCCCTTGAAATGGTATAGATTCTATGCAGAACAAAAGCTGCAAAATGAAAAGGTTGACAACATCAGCTCCATAGTTATTGTTCAGGATATAGTGCCACAGTGCCGTCCTCATATAGTCTGGATTGTACATATAGTATTATCGGACAATCAAATCCACAAAGAGAGTATCAAAACAGTTCCTAGTTGAAAATAAAGATAATATCATACTACAGACTGGCTGGCTTCACAACGTAGTAAAGCGTATTCAGGGCTACATATTATTCCGATTTTCAAGAGCAAGCAAGATATGTATAATAGTGCGGCACTTGTATTTTATTATTTGACGATTATTTACTTTGCTATTTGGGAAGCCCCTACGTCTCAATATAAAGGTCAGTCTTTAGTGCATCACTTTCACTTTTCCTTTTGTCCAGAATTCAAGTTCAGGCAAAATTTTATTTTGAATAATATTCCTCTACATTTCTGTTTATTGGTACAATAACAATTAAAAGCAAAACTGAGAATTTTTACGGAAAAAGATGGCAGATGCTTATGTGAAGCAAGTGAAGAAATAATTGAAAGCATCCCGAACAATTGTACTAACACAACTATAGTAGCAAAAACTGCCAGTAATATATTGATATACGTGCATATTGTGAAGATTATTTCACGCGAAATATACTCCAAAATTTTCAATACCATAGCACTTTACAATTACATACACGTGCGGGATCCTTCCTAATGAAATGATTTTATGTTAATTTAAATGTAAATCACCATGTCATATTCCCTGTCATGAAATTTCAAGTTCATGTTGTACGGTATGGCTTTCTTCTATCTCTCCTTACAGCTGGATGTTTTAGGTTTTAGGAATGTATTAAACTTTAAACTAGCTCATTGTTGTTATGAATTATGATGATGATTACGCGGTGTTACCGATTGGCACTACAAAGTGCAAGTACAAATTAATACATATCTACAATACATGTGCTGACTTGATGACTATTCAATTTTGAAAACTTAAACTTTAATGGAGAATAAATTCTAATGGCATTGTAAATTGTGAATACAAAATAGTAAACTGGTTCACATCTTGTAGACATTACATATATATCGTTAAAGTAATTATAATCTTTACTTTATTTCATAGCCAATTACCCAAAAAACAATTGTTAAGGATGAATGTTGGGATGCAAAATATTTACAAAGCAAAAATTATATTGGTGGGTATTAACATGAATTTATAATTTATTGTAGGATGCAATACATAATATAAAATAAATACAAGCATTTGTATTTTGCTGACATCCTGCACTGTATATAAACTGCCACTAAACGAGCCAACCTCAGAATTTGGAATTGGATTTCTTTAAATGCATCCTCCGAAATTTCCAATTCAAATGCTTCAGAAATTCATCTCGTTTTATACCTGTATTTGTGTATGAGGCATTGTTGTTCTGTGTGTTTGCACATGTTTGTATTTGCACGTGGAAAAGTCAAATGGATTGTTTAAAGCTTGAAGCACGTCTTGTAAGCAATTGTGTTGATTTCCACCTGTGATTATTATTGAGATGATTCGTTGATGAAGATGAAGACGACGATGATGTACTTACACAGAAGGTGAAAAAAGTTGTTGATGGTATTACACACTCTTTTATGAACTAGGTTGCAAAAAGGTTATAGCTGCACATACGTACAACGTACATGCATCACACATACGTACGTAATGATGTTTCTTGAGTTGAAGAGTGCAGACATCATACAAAATAACAATAACAATAATATCATAATAATGACAATGGCGTTTCCCCTCTATGATTTTATAATGTAAGATACAATACTGTGTAGAGCTTTTTGCAACATCAAGATTTTTCAAAGTTATCCTAATAGGATAATGTGATTGTTATAATAATCTATATATTCCACAAACTTCAAACTTTGTCATTTTCCTTCTTGTCATCCCTTCTTCTTCTTTCTTCATAGTCATCAGTTATCTCTTGAGCTCAAAAACACGGAAGCACAAATGTCACATGTCCAACAGATTTAAATTGTGCATGCATATTAGTGAGCGAATCTGTTGAACACACTTACCTACGTTTTTTTCTACTAGTTTTTACCTGTTTTGTTTATCGAATGAGTCATCACATCATGATCGCCATTATCCTCGCATCTGCATCGTCTCGTTATATAACATACGTGTACTTACAATGTACATTGTACTTAGTACATGGGTATAACATTTAGCAGTTAGCACAAAATTCCGTATTCCAATTTTGTTACAGTGTACAATGTACACACATGTGACACATGTGTACATTATTATGTTAATATTAGTTAAAATAGTTTGTACCATGACTATGTACTCCTGTGTACTAACGTCAAGGCCAATAGTTTGATATTCCGCGACAACTTATTCTTTCACCTTTTATCCACTTTTTACATGCATACATCAGAATATGAATTTCTGTCTCGTTTTATGTCGCTGCTTTTTTCACATTAATATGCTTAGCATTTGTGTGTAAAATTTTTACAATGGTTTAAAGCATGGATATGGATATGGAATGGCATGACTATGACATGCACTAAATTTGATAGGACCCTAGACAAGTTGTCAGCAATTACTTCAAGTTTGAAAAAGCGTAACACGCAAAAACATTTTTTGTGTGTACCTATGTGCTAATGACTAAATTTCTCGTCTAGTACTCTCAAATTGTTGTCAATACTGTTTTTATCTGTTGTTGATTTTACGTTTGTCAAAATTTTACAATAAGAATTACGACAATATCCACATATCAGTATTTTTCAATAGCAAATATTTAGTTGAATATCACATCTTTTTGATTTTTATCGATATAAATTTTGAGGGTATGTAATTAATACTGTTCCACATAATATGTAAATGTATAGTGTATATTATTATAGGGCCTGTAGAAATTATGATTATTTGATGAGAGAAAATGATAAGCATATTATGTTTATTCTGTTCGTGGATGTACTAGTTAACAGTCTAGTAAGCTGAGGCGATAGCATGTCATGGGGCGTTATGTTATGCATTAGGTTAAATTGACAACGGAAGAGTTGAGAGGAAGTATGTTGCTCTGGTTGTGTAAATAAATGCCAAATAAATGAGTATGAAAATATGAATATTGATGTACTTAAAAATGGAGAACGTAATATTGAAAGTTAGATAAATACATACATATAGGTTATGTGTCCTCACTCTCAAACCATCAGAATTTGGTACGTAATCAGTGATTGGAAACATATGGAGGTTTTTTATCATCTAGCTGGATGTGATTTACGAGCCATAAATTGGAAATCAAATAATGATGTTGATGATGTTGTTTACGTTGATGTTGTTGTTGAAGGGAGGATGAAAATACAGGGATGGATAATATTTTAAAACTTTACAACTTTTTTCCCAAGATCTCTTCTCGTCTAGACACGGTAGAACAATGAATCGATCGTGTGTTGCATGATCAATGATGATAGCACGATGTGACATGACATGGCATGACATGGAATATGGAATGCGTCAAAAAATCAAATCGCTGAATTCACACGTTTAAGATATTGTTGACTTTACCCATAAAGAAGTTATCGAGCTTTATCAACTCTACTCATGAACAGTGAATAATATTATTGACGGAGAGTATTTTTGTACATATGATTTGGACTTTGCATTAGCTACCTTTGGTCAATCACCGTAGCATTTATAGAAGCTCATCCGAATTCTTTGTAAATCATTGTATAATACAAAATACATAAAGAATCAATTTAGAGACAATTAGAATCAATCCTTTGTGTATATGTACAGTGCAAAGGTTTGGCGTGTGCGTTCCTGTAGTTTCTACTTCTGTGTGTCATGAGTATTTATGTAGCAGATTTACAATATATACATACAATAATATGCATTTGCAAGTTCATTGACTCTTGGACTGTACTTTGTTACACATGCTTATAGACACTGTGCCTGACTAATTATCTGATTAGTTTTGCACACAGAGGAGAAAAAGGAACAGCATAAATGTTATGTGGATAACAGCCATCATTTTTGCCTGTGTTTATGCAATGATGACAGATCTATTTTGTGCACTTGAGAAGAGAATCACACAATAACTGTTTCGTGTGTCTCTCTCCCACTTCTCTCTTTGCCAAAACTAATGTTTATTTGTATCGTTAGTCGTTGACATCAGCTTCATTTGCATGTATGTGTGTGGACGAGACTGCAACAACATTTATGTGATTCGTCAATCAGGGTCTGTTGTTCGTTGGTCAGTCGTCAGTATAAATATTTCCGCCTTGCTTGTGCTGCTGACACTGCATGATAAACTGTTCACTGAAACCGGCACAGACATTTTGTGACGAAACGAAACTTCCAAATGTACCTTGACATAAAGTACTACAATTGAAGCTTATTAAAAAAATTTCATATCAATTAGTCTATACTTGTTCCCAAAATATTGCCAGTTTCGCTTGCATTTATGTGGAATAATCTATGTAAAAAAATGTTTTAAATGCTAAATAGGAACTAATTAATAAACTTTGTTGAATATCAAATGGATGTATGTAGGAAAATTCAAAGAAACGTTTATTGATGTAAGTGCATAAATACATCATGATTTGTGCATGTAGATAGAGTGTAAATAGAACATTTGCTGGAAGAAAAGTGATGAGCTTGCAAATAGTTTTATATAGTGTAGGACGAAGAAATAAACTATAGGCTTGGTTTGTAAATAGTATTGGGGGAGAGGCTATAATGTTGCTAGTAAAAATCGAAAATACCTGGGAAATAATTGAATACTTTATAACTTTAAAGCTCGAAAAATTAATGGATTGAGTATCTAATGTATATTATATGCATACTATATGAGCATTTGGCAGCATTTTTGCTCAGTTTTATACACTATCGTGCTATATTCACAACGTACATATACTTTTTAAAAGTCAAGTGCAAACTTGTAGACAGTTTAATAGTGGGAAAATTAATATACAATATACACAAAGCACGACGAATAGTTTAAAACCGTTTTTTGTTGTATAATCATGGTGGTTATTCACTTTCAAGCAAAAGTAGTAACTAAAAAAAAGTTTGAAGAGACATCCAAATATATCTTGGTGAATTTATATAATCATAATACACAAAATATATAATTTATTGTCTAATTGTAAAGGAAAATAATGTTTCTAAAATGCTATTTCCCTGATCCTGCTTAACATCTGCAATTTTTATTGTGTACTTATTACGTATTATATGTAAATATGTATATAATGTCAGCTTAACCATGAACCCAAAAATTTTCACACAATTCTTTATTCCCACCGTTTATTCATGCATCAACTCTCCATTTTTGCTTTCCCTCCAGTACTGTAGACTTTGTACTGAAATTGAAAAGAAAATGACAAGTGCTGAGATAAAAGTTTGAATATCGAATTAAAATGTATTTTTAAATTTAATGAGATTCATTTTCTTCAAATCCAATTTTATTTAGTGACATTCAAAACTTTTAAGTACAATTCACAAAACATATCTTGTGAACTGTGAATGATCTTGATTTTTTGTGATTGTTAACACACATCTTTCTTTAGCCCAAATCACAATATTAGAATTAAAAACGTCAGGGAAAAGTAAAAAAAGCATTATGCTTGCTTTTGCGGTTATGTATTGCGTTATGCAAAACACTGACGATTTTGTTTTTGCCCATTCATAAGTGCAAACTTCTCCTTCAGGCTTGAGTTTTTTTCCTCCTTTTCCTTCAACGACTATGCAGAGAGAGGATGATGACGAAATTAAAATATCTGGGTGTTTTGTTTATCCATATTAAATCGCGTCGTCGTGTTTTGTACTTAAAATATTATTTTCGATTATAATTTATAATAGAGGCGCATTCTTTGACTTGATTTTGTTTTCTGGCAACGTAACGTAACCAAAACCAACTTCAAACTTTGTCCATAATAACAATAATGGTTATATTGCATTGTAATCGACTGCATGTATGGAACAATGACTCATATAATTTGAATGCAGTTTTTTCAACATTCACGCTCGCCTTCTCCATATAAAGAAAATCGCTGTGAATACTACATAATATGTATTGTATAATGACAAAACAACGACGGTCTGGAACCCAAACACAAAACAGGAAATGTGTAATGAATTAAATTGTGCAGCATGTGCAGAACCTCAAGCAAAGTGTACCTAATATAAACGAAGACGAAACACACATTGTTTTATAAGGTTTGCCATGGTTCAAAAACTTTATAATAATATACACTAAAAGTATTCTCTTACCATCCAATATTTTTCCTTGCTTTTGTTCATGATGCATTAAAAAATGCAATGTTACTCCATGTATTACACGAAAAAGAGTATGGATCGACCAGAAACCCCGAAAATAATACAAACAAATAATATTATTTTCCTTATTTACTAGGAATGTAAAATTTAATGAAATGAAGCCATTATCAAAATTAACATGGCATAGAAAATGAAAAGAGACAAACGCAAGGCAACCTCAAACATGAGATTAAAGTAAAATATTTTATGGAAATGAAAAATTGACTGCTGAGCAAATTTTTCCTGTCTAGCTGGAGACTTCAGACAGAGACAGAGCTTGAGAATTCTAAGAAATACTCAAGCCGAGAGCATGTTTGTTCTTCTATGGAAGCGAACATGTGCATTCTCTTCCGAAAATTGCACACATACATATACACTAACTACAAACGTTACTGGTTTGAGGAGAGGTTTTAGATGAATCTGCCTTTCGTTTTCGTTTCATTACGTGTGTATCTGTTTTTGTGTGTGCACAGAATTTGAACTGTATACAAGTCCTTATATGTGAATCTTTAACCTCTGGGTGTATTATGTGAATGATTGCATTAAATTGGTCGAATAGCGAACCAAAAGGAGCGATTATTATTATTATTATGTAATGAAGAGGAATGGAAGAAAGGAAAGAAAAAAAAACAATAATATTCAGTCATGACATGAATGAAAATGAAAACTCGGTACTTGCTATGTGATCTGCTTTGAAAAACAGGGGATGAATGTAAAGTTAAATGTTTTTGGATATGTAGCGACTGTGAGAGATGGAATTGAATGTCGAAAGTGAAACGGGAACGATTGGTATTAACATTAACTATAATATGATACAATAGTAATACATAATCATGTACAATGCAGTGATATGTTTATGTATGTACATATGCTCGTGATATGTATAGTATAGCTCTAGTGTTATACTATGGTTCATAATATCACGAGACGAGCCAGGTGGTTGATGTTGTTCAACTAGTTTCTAAAGTAAATGGAGAGGTAGACATTGGCGGGGAACGAGGTATCATGCATGTTTGTGTGTATGTGTATGTTATATCATATGCGTCTATAAAAAAATAAGAGAAGCATTAACTTGAAACTCTAAAAACACAGTTTTTGTTCATTTATTAGATGCATGGCCATACATGCTCACTGTGTGTGTAGTGTGTAGTGTGTATAGGGTACATGTGTGTTTATATGTTTACAGTCCAGTGGCATGACATGCTGGAAGTAGTGTTATTATTGTTGTGCTTTTTTGTAATGGCTCATGTTAGTACCTAAAGGGTTTTCATCCTGCCCTCAGTTCCTCATGATGTACTCACTATGTATGTCTATATGTTTTTGTACACTCTCGTAACTACACACATGCCGGAAAGTTATTATGGAGCATTGATGCAACGGCTTCCGATTACCTGTTTGCCATAATATTTTATACCACTACATTATTATTACATAATGTATTACATATACAAACATGTAATATGTGATGGTTTGATATTCTAAATAGAATAGCGTGGGTTTAAGTAATAGATGAAAGTAAACAAGTAACGAGTATTAAATGAAAAAAAAGTAGAGAGGCAGGGGGAGTTATTATTTTACTTGTTATGGAACTTTGTCCAACGAATAGTTACTATATTTACATCATGTTTCTGATGTCAGGAAGTTTTGATGGAACACAAGTCAAAAATTTTGTAATGATTTTTCTCTCCTTTTTTGTTTATTGCAGAGTAAGAATAATTCGTTAACCAAGAAAGACAGCCGAAACGGATTTTCCATGTCTGAAGAGGATGAAAAGAGTATGTCCGAACTTTCACCGAGTCCGACTCCCCCCGGAAGTAGTGCAAGCCCGTCACCAACCCCGATCCTGTCTGGATTGTCCATCTCAAACGGAAAGAGTAAGAGCAGCAATGGCGCATTAAATCTAAATATGACAGCTTCCGAGATGAGAGCAAAGCTAGCGGCTCAAAAGAAGGAAAAGTTGGACGTCAAAAATACTAAAATTGACTTACGGAAAAAATATGACATTATTCAAACGCTTTGAAAAATTAAAAGTAGCCATGTCGAAGCTTATTATATATACATAATAATTAATAATTATAAAAAATAATATTATACATTTAAATACAAATAAGGTAGAAATTATTCTTCTTATTAATATATCATAGTTAAAGGAAGATATAAAAGTAAAATGTATTCATATTAACATAGGTAAATACCACATTTTATTATGTTTAAAATCTACACTGAAAAATGTCCGCTCAAAGGCAACTAACTAACAATGCGTTTAGGGATCATCTTCTCCTTCTACCGCTAAATACATTTACTTTTTGTTATTACTATGATAAATTTAGAGTTGATGTGTTTACTGTAAAATATCACCGAAACATTCAATGTCATTCCAGTTCTCTAACATAGACTTAGCATAGTAGTTTGCTGTTTTTTGTACAGTTGTACACATTCCATTGAAACAATATGTATTTGCAACTACTACGCTAATAATATTTAAAAACTAACGGTGAGCGTATAATATATACATAAATAGGAATTGATTCTTTATTGTTATAAAAATATGTACTTTTTTGTGTATATAATACATACTTTTTATTATGTAGATTTTTACGTAATTGATGGCTAACTCCCACTACACGAATTTAATTGTATTTCTGTGTAATTAATGGCACATTTGTTTACCGTGAAATATTACATGTATTTTTTAATACGCCTGTGTCTTGGGAGCTAGTCATTCGTTTACGTGGTCACTTTAGTCTTGACATTACAATTATTCGCAATGATTGTTATGAATTCATAATATAAATATACGAAATAAAAATCTACGTAGAACCTCAATTGACTTATTATTGTTACTATACTATAATAATACTGTACCATTAGATTTTAATCGTAATTATATCATTATAATGTCTTCGTGTCTATCGTATTTTCGATCCCCTTCCATTCATCACTAACTACCAGCATGAAGTCGATTACCAACGAATAGGTTTATATACTTTACCGTAATCAGTGTATAAGTACTAGGAGTAGTATTAAATTAAATAGGCTTAAATATCGCTTTTCGATTCCTACTCTTCTATGTATATTGCGCCGTCCCTTTTCTTTCTTTTGCAACTCTTTATCTTGAACTTTCAAAGATACACTGTTTGATTTTCGTTTAAGTTCCAATTTCCAACGATTTAATTAAATCAATCACCCTGTCCACATCTTTCCTCCCTCATTGCCAATTTTACATGGATTAATTTCTGAGAAAAGCTTCTCTTACTTTTATCTTTTGTAAAATTAAAATAAAAGGCCAAGATGAAAATTTGTTCTGTACATGACTTACATATAAAACTTGAGAGCTATATATTATTTAAGTATAATATAATATCAACAAATAATAACTAATCGTAATCTTAGAACTATTATTAGTCGTACTTTACAGAGTATGCTAATTTAATACGTACACAGTACTTACTTGCGTAATAGTCGTTTATCTATTTTTAAGATCACAATGCCCAATCCCATCGCTCTGTAGCTGCAGCACTTTCGTTACTTATGTTCAAGTACTGTCAACTACATGAACAAGCTGAGATTGAAGTTAAAATTCCTTTTTATTTGAAGCCTATACTATATGTACATCACATGCACAAAATTGCCTTGCATCATTTCAAAATAAAGACATAATACATACATACTTTTTCTAATTTAATGGCTGGTTGAATGTTTTCAAGCTGAAAAAACTTGAGAGAAAAATAACCAAAAATGTCTTGTTCTCCTAAAAAATGACAAAATGTTGTTATGTAATAATTGAAGTATAAAAGTAATTGGGATGATTTTATTACAAAAATCACCATCCATTTAAAATTTAAACAACATGAAAAATGAAAAGTAAGCACTGAAATCAATTCAACTTCAACTCGGTTGAGGTTCTTTTAAGGAGGCGAGATGAGACTGGGATTTACACTTGCACTTATATACATCGCCATGAAAATAAATGGGTTGAGCACAGCTTGAGTTGATGTAAAGATTAAAATACGATTTATTGTTTGTTATTTGTTTAATATAATTTAGCATTTAGTCTGAATATGCATGTATCTATGTATACACAAGACGTTATATTGTATGTTGTATATATAGCGCAATATCATGATAAAGTTAAATGTTAATAATAACTCTTCACTTTGTAACGTATGTATTATGTATAATGAAGTTAAAGACAAGCGATAAAACTGAGTAGTGTATAATATTATGCATGCAGAAGGAGATGGAGAAAAGACATTTGTGAAGACCGTATTAAGCTTTAGGACTAGAATTAACATTTATCAACAGTCTACATACGATTGACTAATAATGTCTAAATTGGTACACATTATGTTTCATTATCAATTATTGCGCTGTCTCTTTAAACGATAAGTAAAAGGCATTATTCTTATAGCGTGTTTAAACCCAGAGCTGCTGAGTAATACAATGATAATACTAATAATTAAATTATACACTATACACACGTGAATGGAAAAAAAGAAGAATGATTGTAAAATGTAATATGAAATAAATATACACACAAGATATGTATGTATGTACAATACAGACAGACACATGGAAGTATTTTTATATTAAATATTTGTTGTTCTATAATATGTTCTATGTTGTGCTTCAATTTCAATTCAACTACATGTTAATACTTGAAACTTGATGTATTTAAAATTGCTCGTGCCAATATACATTGTTTAACATGACAGTGAAATATACTGAAAAGAAGAGGGAAAAGAACCGACCGACCAATTAATAGAATTATGCATTTGTTACTTTATTATAGGCTTTTTAGAAACTAGAAAAGTTTTTCTCGAGCGAGAGTTGAGATTGGAAATATAAATACACATGTATAGATAATAGATACAGGGTGATCAACTAGGTACATCAACATAAAGAAAAGTCATATCTCAGGAACCAATGTGAATATCCTGACGGGGTAAAAAGTCACTTATAGGCAAAGAACCAAAGTTTTTTTCGGCATAACTTTTACACTCCAGGTGGCGCTGGCCTACGGGTCACACCAGGTCAAATATTGAGCTACTTGGGAAGGTAGTTAAAATTTTAATTTTGGCGCCAAATTAATTTTCTAAAAAAACTTCATCATTTTTTAGCGGATACGTGTAATTTTGTTTTTTGAAATTCAGCGCCATCTATGAATGGGGATTTTTTGAAAATGCTATGTTTTCCCATAACGCAACGTAAAATTCAAAATTCCCGCCTCCCAATTTTTTCCTAAGTAGCTTACTAGAAAGTT
>JAQIVE010001212.1:0-26708 GCA_034698285.1 Sminthurinus bimaculatus
CGTCGTCGTGACCAGACAGTTGTTTTGGGTAAACTTATAGGCTTAGTTACACTAATCGTAAGTCGTCGTCCTCTCCCCGCGTTCTTTTTCCTCGTATTCCTCCCTTTACATACAGTATACACTACATACATACATATTTTTCTCGTCTTGTTTCCCAAATTTAAGTCTCTCATTCTCTCATTTTCCCTCGTCCCTTCCCTTCCTCTTTCTGTCTTTAGCCTTCTTTTTCCAAGATTTTTTTTTGTCGAGGGAAAAAGAAAGTGGTACAAATGCGGAAGGAAAGAATATCTGCAGTTACACCCAAGAGAAAGAACGAAAGAACGAAAGAAAAAGAGTCCTTTGAATGGGCCTGAGAACAAGGAGGACAAGAGCCAGGAACGCACAAGAACAACGAACAGAAAAGTAGAGGAAGGAAATGGAAACTAAGTCCAATGGAATACAATACAATACAGACTACAGTATACAGTACAGTATACAGTATACAGTACACAACACAACATTATAAAGGGGAGAACAAGAACAAGGCTCACAAGTATGGGAAATAAAGGGGAGCAAAACAAGAGTGAGAGCACAAAGACGCGGAGAGAGAAAAATGTGAACAAAGAACAAGTTGCTCGTATGTATACGAACGACGTAAATACAATGTATACATACATACATATTAATGTATTTATATGGGGATGGAAAACGATACGATAGGATAGGATAGGATAGGATGTGATGTGATGGGATGCAGTGTGTGGGCGAGCGCGACGAAAACACTGTTTTGCTCTTCCGTTCCCATCCATGAAAAAATCCAGGCATTTGCAGACACATACATGGACGAACGAACGAACAACTATGTACAAAAAATGGAGAAAGCTCAAGGAAAAGGTTCCCCCGTTGTCGTCTTCGTCCTCGTCCTCCAAAGGCGAGCCAGAATTAAAGAAAAGGGAAATAAAATGGGAGAAACTCACAAGACGCACTCACTATGACAAGAAAGTCGAACACAGGGACCAAAGGAAGAAACGGGATAAAAAAGGAGGCGGAGAAGACCGAGAAAGGAGGGAAAGAACCGGCAAAACATTGATATTGAGCCTTTTTCATCATCTTGAGAACAGAGAAAGAATTTATTCATCACTCCCTTTATTTCGCCTCTTCTTGCCTCTTCTGGCCTTTGCTTTCTCTTTTTTCTTTTACTTTCTCATGTTCATGCATCCATCCACTCATTCATTCATTCATTCATTCATATTGTTAGGCCTGACGTGGAGTGAAATGATTTCCTTTATTTATCAAAAACTTTTTCATCTGTTGACTACCTGCGTGTATACTGTATACATATGTATTTGTGTGTATCGCCAGAAGATCAAATAATTTTCACTCTACAAATTGTGCCCCTTGTTCTCCCAGCACTTTGATGGCACTATCTGTGTGCTACATATAGGACATACAAAAGAACAGGAAAAATTGTGATTCCTTTGTACGTACGTACATTGAAGCATCAGAAGATGGTGTTTCCCATTTAAATTTTAAGAAAATTTCATCCTACTCCTTTTGAAAAAATAATGAAAAGAGTTGTAAAAGGGAAAGTTGTATGTAGTTGCCTCCCTTTCCCTTTGGCTTTCTCTTTTGCTTTCTCTCTCTATCTTCCCGCTCTTTGTAATACTTAACACTTGCCAAAACGTGAAAAATGATGATGTATAATGTACAGACTTTGCTCTTCTCGCCTGATAAATAAGTTAGTTGGGCTACAACATATTTTACCTGCTCCATATCTACTAACTACTATTACAATTCCTATTGCTACGGCTATTGCCGCGGCTATGGCCCTAGTCATGGCTATTGCCCCTTCTCCAGCTTCATTCTCCTGGAGAAAGGCCCATGGACTGGAGAAAGTACGGGCAGAGTACAGAGTGTGCCGTAAAGTTGACTTTGTAGCCTCGTAAACCCAGAGCATTACACCATAGAATTTATACCGTTATTTACACTCGCACTCCTTTCTCTGTGTACTTTCTCTATGTACGTCCCTTTTCGGAAAGAAAGAAAGGCGGAGAAAGCACAAACACACATGGAGAAAGTATCCAGTGTGCATCTGCTCCGTGTTGGCGTTGGTCTGGCTCTTCATGTTCCGTTTATGAGGTCGACACGAGGGATCGAGGGAATTGAGGAATTTTTACTACTATCTCCCATTTTACACGTCACAAGTTTTATTCCCTCCTTTCATTGTGCCTCTTCTTCATTCTCTACTTTTGCCGTCTCATGAATTTCCAAACTTTTTTACAGCAACCAAGAAGAAGTGGAAGAAGATGGTCTCCTTTCTCTATGGGTAATAACTACTACTTTCTTTTTCACCTTTGGCTGTGCCACCACCACCGCCGTGTGTCTGCATATAAAACTAGACTCGTATTTGTATTATACAGTTATTTGTGTAGTTGTAGTTGTATGCAACCCATTTTTCACCTTATGAAAAAACACGGTTGACACTCTCTTACTTTGTGGAGTTGCCCCCCTCTTCCCCATAAAGTAAAGGCCCACCCGCCTTTTGTTACCGTACATTGAACATGGGGGCTTGAAATTATGAAAATTTGTTTGTTCAATATGTTTTGCCCGCATTTTCTTTTTAAACGAATTTGTTTTTAAAATACGATGCACACAAGGAATTTGAAAAGCACTTGTACTGATGTAATTCATTTTTTTACTGTTGGTTATAGATACCGAAATTTTTTGTTTTTTCGATTTAGTTTAAAATTACGCTGCTACGAGCAAAATTAATTGTAAAATTGTGAGATGTTCTACATTTTATACTGCGCAGAAAATAGACAGTCCAATTTTGAGCGTGACTTTAGTCGGTAATTTTCCGGGTAAAATATGCTGAAATGAAAGACACAGAGGAAGACAAGAAAAAGAGAGGATGGCCTTACCTTTCTCCCGGGTGAGTATTTTTTCGGGTAGTCTAATAGTAAAAACGGGGACGACGGAGGCCTCGGAGCGTCCCTTATTGTTGAAGGCATATACATGGGCCATGAAGGAGAGGCCGGGCTCGAGGCCATTTACACTAAAGACGGGAACACTAGTGGTCATATTGGCTCGAAGCTTGTGCGTCTGGGCGTCGTACAGCTCCAGCACAAAGGACTGCGTCAGGCCTCCGTTGAAGCCCTCGCTACACTGTAGAAAAAACGAGTCCGTCGAGTGGTTCGCCAGCGTGCAATTGTGCACCGTGTCTGGACGACCTGCAAAAAATACAAAACACAAACATTCAAAACACAAATTCATCAAACATTTTACCACGCATTTTGAATGTATCAATTTTACCCCCCACTTTTAAAAATCAATAGTCATAATTTTCCACCGATAAATTTATTCGCCAGTTTCTGTCTTTCATATGTACATACTCACTCAAAAAAAAGTTTCCAGGGAGATAAATCATCAAATTGTAAATTAGCCACAAGACGGCACGTTTCAAAGGATGTATCTAGATATTGTATATTATTTTGGGACCCCTTTCTCCCCCTCCTCATGTTTATCCCTTGATTTATTTCTATCCTTGGAAGAATTATTCTCCAAATACAAATGGGGGCAATAAGTACGGGGCAAGGATATATACAATAATATATACATTAAATATGCCCTTAACTTTCTACTAGTTAGCGTCAGTACAAATTGTGTGTAGCTGCACACTGTACACGGCACACGTGCATGTAAAATGTGTGTGTGAAAATTTAGGAAACACGGAATCTACATCAGTGGTGTCAATTCTATACACAAATTTTACACTCGCACACCATCAATTTATTTTGCGTTCTCTCTCTCTCATTCTGTAACAAGTTCTTTCTTTGGTGTATAGTGTATGTATAGTTTACAGTGTACAGTGTATACGCACCGGTAGACGCACGACTTTTCCCCGTCCCATTATTTATTTACACAGTCGGGCGTAATAAATCTCCGAGTTGAATACATTAGCGGGGAAATTAGTATGTTCTTAAATAGGGACAAATTGGAAATTTCCAAGTTTCCACATAACAAACAAGGTAACAGAACTCAACTCTGCCTACATAGATATCTACTTTTCCCAGCAAGCATCGTATTTATCGTATCTATACAGTATAAAGCTACACAATGTAGTTTGACTCAAAATAAATTTCTCCAGTTTAAATTGTACCCTATACCGACAAGTGTATGTACGTTCCCTTCCAAACTACGGACTTTCTACCTTACATATGTACATATGCATGAAACCCCGAATTTTCCCCAGAGACACACACTCACACTCACTCACACAAAACTTGTAGTTTTGCCTCTTTAAAATTTCGAGTTTCGAATCCCAATTTAGACATGACACTCTTCTCTCCTCTCAAGTGACGGCGGAAACAAGAAACAAGGAACAAAGAGCGAGCGGAAAAGATAGACACGAGTTTAAAACGCACAGGTTGGTAGTTGGTAACTGAGTGATTTGGATTCAACTGCAGCAACATTGTCTAACTACAGACAGGGAGTTGGCAATAATCCGCTAATACTGTGCTCAACCTGATCCTGATCCGGATCCGGATCCTGATGCAATCACTTGAGGTTGCTTCCGATGCACTCATGACATCATGATATAAACAGAAAAAGGAAGGAAGGCAAAGTTCGGATTAAAATTTGTTATGCACCCAGAGAAAGACAGACCGACCGATACACACGGACAAAGAGGGGAAGACCGTCAGTGTGCAACTCTGGGCTCAAGTCCACTTGAGCTGTTTGCACAGGATTTATTCGGATGCAGATGCAGATTCAGATACAGCTGCAGCAGCCTCTTTCACATACATATGTACGCATGTATCGAAATCAAAGTTCCCATCATATTATTGTATATTCTCGTGTATCGCCATATCATCCTCTTATTTCTCGTTTCTGGCCTTTCGTGTCTTGATCGCATTAATCGAGAAATGATGAAGAATCTTTGTTATTGCCTATACAATGTGATTGGACAATAATGTGTGTAGTGTGTATCAATTTCTAATCTAAATCCGAATCTGAATGGGGGGGATCATCCAACTAAATCTTGGCGGGTAGTTTGCTGCTAACTATATGTACATACATGAATATGGGGAGATTAGGACAAAAGAGTCAAATATTGTCATAAATATCTAGCGTATGCAGTGTAATGCTGAAAGAATGAAAAAGTGGGCTAACTATCTAGATTGGGAACAGAAGAAGAGTCAGGTATTTAGCGGGTATTCAGGGATATATATAAGTAAGGATCCAGATAGGAAATCGGAGGTTGTCTCCAGTCTAATCGTATAGTATGTGCAATGTGCATACATATATCTACAAATTAGCCATAGATTATTTATATCTTTATGTATAAAAGATAGATAGAGAAAATTCCGTATTATATGTACATACATACAGTGGAATGCCGATGGAATACAAATGAGCTCCGATGGACTAAATCTATTCTATATGTATGTATGTATGCATGTATGTATTTGCAGATTATTGAACGGATGATGGAATTAATGGCGGATATGAAATATATTTGGTCTGGGAATAACTACCTAATACTTTCCACCATCCCTCATTCTCATTACTCATCCATCCACTCCTTGAGAGTCCGGAATCGAGGATAGCCCTTCGATTTTTACTACGGTACCACATGCGGCACCATATGAACGATGAACGTATGTATGTACATGCGCTCCCCATTATGAATACCAAAGTGTGTGTATGTGTGTGTGTCGGCACATAAATAAATCCCTAATTACTAATTACACATACATACACACATGGAATGAGATTGAGACACTCTTCCTACTACGCCTAAAATAGCTTGGGATGAATTCTGCATAAATTATTCCACTTCAAATTCAAATTCAGTTCCATCTACAAGATAATGTCGCATTTCTAAGGATAATGAGCTCCACGATCAACCTTCCAAAATTACAGCATGCTTGCTTGTAAAATGGAAAGTTTTAAAGTTCAAAATTTGTTTTATAATTGCACGTTGTACTCATGCATCGACGGGTTACAGGAAAAATATGTTTTAACAGTCTTTTAAGCAGGATTGACATTGTGAAATAATTTAGGATGCAGTCGAATACTCATTAATACAGAAAGTATTGAGCAATTCGAAGTGAGCAGTTTCAAGAGTATGTAAAAACGTACCTGCGGAAATTATATGGGTGACACAGGGGATTCTCTGGTCTCCAATTTTATTTGTGGCCCAGCACAGCAACGTCCCTGAAAATTCATAAAATAAAATTAGCATTATTTAGAACAATGAAATTTTGAAAACTGGCTGCAGTTTCTGTTTCCTCACATTTCCACGAGTAATGGTATGTTCATATGTTTTCCAAAAATTTTACATTGTATGTACTTACCATAGTCCAGCTCAGTCACAGGTGTGTACGTCACAACACTCCGAGTACCCGAACTCCTGAAACAACATAAAACAGATCCAGCCATTCAAATTCAAACACAATTACAATAAATGCATCGACACAAAATACAGACAGAAGACTGAAATGCCCCAACGCAGGAAAAGTTGCAGATGCCCGTCAAATGATAGATACACAAGCTAAACTGAACCTTGACAGCCTTGTCACCCTGCATTATCTTTTTACAAATAAATAAACTCGCAATTCTATCCATTGCACAAAGTTACAGTAGATTTTACCGAACACAATGGAACAGGACAAGAGGAAATAAGCAAAAACCAGTCAAACTCGAGTTGATTGTACATTGTACATTTCACCACTGACTTTTGACTTTTGGCGTTGAAAATCCCCAAGTTGTGCGATTGTCTACACCAGTTAACTAAATGCACCACCGTCATCATGACGACCGACAATTCACATGCATATACAAACATGGGCACATGTAGAACGTACAATGTACAGACTACACAAGTAACTACAGTCAAATAAATACAGTTGGTTATTTCCCCGAGGGGCTCTAAATGAAAAGTTTTCATCCTGCTCTTCCATCTCCATCTCCATCATTTCTGACCGTTTCCTCCGGTTCTCTGGATGGCAGAAGCAATGTCGACTGTGTATCTATTTATTCTCTCCAGCACAATTGTGCATCCTAACATATGTATAGTAATATCCAGAGGACAGGACAGGGTACGATGCAAGTTAATAAGAGGGACAATAATATTGTAAAACTAATAACAGGCATCATCCTTGTTGTCATGCGTATCCTTATTCGTGTTTCCCAAATACAGAGCACAATAAATGTCTTGAACCATCAAACACACAAAGGACGAGATGGAAAGGTAGAGGACGATACAAGCCTTATGATACATACACATGTAATACAAACCAATGTATTGTATTGTATTTTGTATACATAGAAGAGATGAGAGTTTCATTGCCATTATTAAATTTATCAGTGGCGTGTCACTCCTTTGATGAATTACATGGAATTTTGTGTACGGCTTGATCTCTCCCCTACTTTTCTATGTATATACATAGATATTGTACATGCATTCGTACTTTATACAAAGCAGAGTAAAGCAAAGTAGAGGGGAACAAAGCAAAACAATGCATTGAGGGAGCAGCGGCAAAGAGAATCCAACGTGTTGAGCATTTGTACATCTCTCACACTGTTCTCTGTCTGTCCCTACATCAAAACAATCCGAAAACGGAGAATCGCATAGTGAACACACACACACACATACAAGTGATAGGCGGAAAACAGCCCCCAGTGGAGTCACCAAAGTCCACACACGGCGAAATGAAATGAACAACCGTTTCCGTATGTTTGTATGAATGTATATATTTATTATACATGGCCATGACACTGACGATGACGAGAGGATGATACATCATATCATATCATACCATATCATATCATATCGTTCCTATTTATTTGTCCACATGTGTGTGAATATGTTGGTTGGCATTCAAATAAAGTTTGTTGCCTCACAAAGACAAAGAAAGACGTACACAGACTTCATTTTATTTGACACGAGCAACGAAAGAGAGACTTGGGCTCCCGAATTCAGAGCTGTGGATTAACAACCTGCAGTCAGTCAATACACATACATCTTGTACAAAATACAGTGTTCAGATTACAGACATCAAGGTCCGTGCAATGCAATGCAATGGTAATAATACTGAATTAGTATTATTGTCTGAACTGTTTGTATTTATGTCGAATGCTGTCTGTGTTTGGTGTGTGGTATCTATGTGCCCAATATTATTCCCACCCAGCTTTTTCACATACACACCGCGGAAACTGCCGACGACTCTTCAATTCATCCGTAGTCGGAAAAGTGTTGTCTGCTTTGTGCATTGTGCTCTTTTCATGTAAACATATACTTATGTACATATGTATGCATGTGAGCTACTTTATTTTGTGTGATTTTCTATGATGTGCACTTCCTCATTTTCTCCACTACCTATACATTATACATACATGCACCTATCCTCCGTCCTTTTGCATCCTTCCGTCTGATTCGTATTCTTCTTCTTCATTACTGTGTATGTGTGTAAATAATACAGACGAGAGCAGTACACATTTACTTGCTGTACTTGTTAGCTTGACGGAGAAACGCATGTGAGATTTGCATCCAGAGTTCTCCCTTCCTGACGTGGTGCGTATGTTGATGTGTGTGCATTGTGCATGTACAATGTACATGTGTGAAAACAATAATTTTGAGCGCGGGTCTATCGTCTTAATTTAGTATTTACGATATAGTCAGTAGTCAGCCGCTGGATGCGTTTCTATTAAAATAGCTCCCTTGGAAACCTTTTTCTCCCACCTACCCAATAAAATTTTGTGCTCCTCAAAGTATTCTACAATAAACGAGCTCAACATATATGTATAGTTTATTACGAATGTACAATGTACAGTTAGTTAGTTGGTTAGTTCTCCCCTGATCACGCTCAAGTACAGACAGCGAAATAAAGTGCAGCAAAACGAGGAGAAAGGGCTCCTTAATTAATCTTGTTGAACACAATCCTACACGAATGCGCATTTGTATTTATGTATACGTAGAGACCGCCGACGTTTAAATACTGCACTGGACACTAAGCTTTTCCTTTGCGTTTGCTCACGCTTTGAAAAAAGGTCGCCCTTCAAAAATCCAGGAATTTAGATGCCCGGGGCCAACATCTTTTTGTTATTTTGTAAAATAAAATTACTTAGCTAGTCATATGTATGAAATTTAAATGGGGAGGTTTAATAAGGCTCCTGTTTGTCGCCCACCTGATGCTCCCATTTTAATAACGAATAATTAAATAACCCTATTTTTTCTTCTGCCAATATACATACATACAGTAATAATTAATGCATGTGTTGCCGTTACCTAAGCGTTGGCATTGTGGTGTTTTGTATTTGTTTCTATCGAAGTGTTTACTGCATATGACGATGTGATGGGGGATTCAACAACGGATTGAAGGATTTAACATCTTGTAATATTTGATTTTGATCCCTGGCATCATGTGTATGCGGTGCATAAGTACATACATACATTTATGTATAGCGTGTTCTCGGTATTTGTTTTTGTATTTGTATTTATATGTGTATTTATTACAGCCCCGGGTTCTACTTTCTACTTTGTCCGCACTTTGCTTTGTCCTTTGTCTTTGTATGTCTTTCCCCCCTCAAAATCACAGACGGGGATACAATGCAAAGCAACGGGGAGATCGTCGAGCTTTTCAGCTTTGTCTCTCCGTCTCCAGCTGTGATGGCATCATATCATATCGTATCATAGATGGATAATGCAGCAGACGACCGAATATGAAAAAGATGGTGAAAACTTTGAGCAAGGCAAAACTAAGGATGAGGACATCGTCATAGTTTATATCGTACCATATCATATGAGCATATACGACATGAATCTTGGATCTTGGAAGGAAGAATCAAGATTCCGTATCCATGACGTTCTAACTATTTACTCGAAAAGCCCACAAGCAGAAAAACAAAGACAAAAATAAGGACAACAACGATTGGAACAAGGCAGCAACAGATTTGCTTTTTTATTCCAGAGTGTGCAGCTCTGGAAAAGTCCACCAACTGGCAAGTAATTCCAAAAATCGCTTGCACCACCATCATCATCATCTTTCCAACTTTCTCTTGCCAAATCCATCTTTTCCGTACGTACGTATAGAAACTTTTTTCTTGTGGAAAATTCAGAAAATTGAAATACAAAGAAGGATTAAAAATTGCGGGGAAAATGCAAAAATTTGGATTCATCACCCTAAAATTATCCCGTTTAATCCTACTAAACGACCGGAGAAAGTATTAGGACAAGTATAAAACTCGACTAAACCCGGGTATTCGATACAGGCTTTTTGTGCAACAATTTCTCCTGGCTTGCCCTTTGACCTGCTCAATCCCTGCCTTTGGCAGGAATTCAACTATGCATGTCCGGGAGCAGCTGCCCCGGGTTTTCTGATTTCCTTTGCTGATTGCGGTTTCCCTTCTGGATTCTGGAAAAGATTCCAGATAATTTTAGCTCAAAGGTTAGAGCTTTGATTTTGCTGGGATTCTTGCATCAAAAATTAAAATCTATATATATATACAATATACACATACATACACATGCATAAATACGCATTTACCCCGAAAATTGCAATATTTCCGTGCCGCATTTTGCAAGAAAAATATTTGCCCCAGCTGCAACTTTGGATTGCCCAACGCCACGCGGAAAGTTGGAGTTGGTGAAAGAAAGCAAGCATGAGCCGAGTATGTAAGAGTAAATAGAGTAAATAAAGGCCGCTGGAATAAACTGGATGAAATGAGCTCCAGTCTCTGAATGTTTGCATGCCATTTGGTGTACAAAGGGGGGAAATTTAGTATAGAATAGAGTAAAATACATGTATGTATGGACATAAATATATTTTTTATTATGCATTACATCTGTACATTCATGGTGGTTCTTTCTACATTCTACAGCCAAAGTAAAGACCTAACTGTATTAGAGCAGACGAGGGAGGTTTTTGGATGATTTCTAGGGAATTTTCTAGTTAGTCTCTTTATTCTTCCTCTCTCCAGTCTATTACATACATACACACATTCTCCAGTCTCCAGTCCATGCTTTGCCTTGTCTTGCCATTCCATTTCCTTTCATTCCGCCTTCCTCGTACTCGTATACATACATACAGCACAAGCTGGACTATGTACAATGTTCCATAGAATACTCAGCTACAAATACCGGCTATTACACTCCCTAATACTTTGGGGTATGTATGCTCAATGCTCAATGTTCATAGAACATGGGGAGACGCAGTCATATTCTTGTCGTTTCGCCAACCCAGCGGGTAAAGTTAGCCAACACCATTAAGCTCGAGACGGAGAAGCCGAAGAACAAGAAGAAAAGAACAAGAAGGGAATGAAGATGAAGAAAGAAAACGAGAGCGAATTTTTTTATCTGAATCCATTTGCTCGCTAGACTGTGCATGAAAATCCTTGGGCAACTGTACATTAAACTTTAAAATCACAATCTCTTTCCCTCTTCTACTCCTTTCTCCAACTATGTACGTTAACTCTCTCCCTTATTATTTTTACTCCTACTTTTACTTTTACTCTGGCCTGTTTCTCCTACACTCACTTTCTCTTGCTCATTCTCTTTTTACTCCTACTCTTAACATGATAAATGGCTCGTCTCAAATATTCCCAAATACGAGGAAGATGGCAAGAAGAACAAGGAAAAGATGGAATAGGAGGAGAGGGAGAGAAACGAGGGACCCTGTAAACGTAAAGTAATCATTTTACATTTATACATTTTCCATTTAGCACTCCTCATACTTCTCTCGCCGCATTTTCCCATTGTACAGAAACATCGTCTTTGTCTTATGTGTATTATGTGAAAGATTTTGTGCTCTGTCCAAAATCCCCCAAAACTAATCATACAAGGAGAAAAAACAAAATAAATGTCCTCTGGAAAACGGGAAAATGCTATTTATTTACACCATCTTTGTATGTATGTAGCTCTTGGAAAAAACCCCATTTTTCTGGAATCACGGAGACATTTGTCTTTATCTTTTTTCAAGTATTTATCTATCTATTTATGTGTAATGTGTATGTATACAAAAACGTGGGTTGTATAGTAGTATTTAATAAAACGGAAACTGTATGAATCGTGTACCTGTATCGGGTGGTTGGGACGTCGTTACTCTCTGCCGAGTTGTTGAACGTCCAGCGGAACTTGACTTGGGGAGGATTGGCGTCCACGTCACACGTTATGTTCGCATTCTCCAGTTTTGCGACGCCATGCACGCGGTTTTGATTGGGGCGACAGGCAGGTGAGTCTAAAAAATAGGGACAAAGTCAAAAACGTTCATCATTAATAACGTTGAAAAATACAAAATTCTACCCCCAACTTTCATCATTTATTTAACAGTTAATAGCATTTAACATTTTGAAGTATGTGATTCAACAAGTTGACATGTTCTGTGACAAATTTCTCGACTATTTTCCTTTCCACCCATTAAAAGTGCAACAAGCCAATTAATTAAGTCTGCCCAAATCGGACACTTTTACCCCGGAAGCGTATCAAAGAAAGTTAAACGATCAATTTTGCTGTCTATGTGTAATCTATACAGTACAGTAATATAATTATGACGCTGTATTGTAACTACACAGAAAGCGTCCAGCGTTTCCCCTCCGCAATAATCTCTGCTCAAAATCTCAGTTGCTGAAGAAAACTAACGGTTGAGGGATGAGTTGAAAACTTTCTTGAAGAACCCGGGAAAATTTCAGTTTTTATTGTACCGAGTGCATACATATTATTTTTCTGGGCTCTTTTTGAAAAACATTCCAAATCCATTGTCCCCGTGACGATTATTACTGTGAGCTGCATGCATACGAATAAACTTTTGACATTCAGCGAGGCAGTTTCAATCCTGTTCCATATCTACGATGTATGTAGATATTTCATCCTTTTCTCTATCTAACGATACATAAAAGCATCCTTAAAAGAATAGATAAGAAGACGTATCTCGAAACATATTTGCAAGATGACAGAAGAATGGAGACATTTTAAAGAAACTTTTCATCTTTACTCCTTTGTTTCTGTCCCCAATTCTTTCCTTTGCTTTCTTTAAAGGATCTGATATGATATCGGATGATGATGATGATGCTGATGATCTCCTCGTTCTCATGCTCCTCCATGCATCTGGATCATGATGATATGAAAACAAAGGGAATAAAAGCGACCCCCTCTTGTTTTTTGTCACTTTTTCTGTGTCCCTGTCCCTGTCTTCCCACTTTCTTTGTGTTTTTAGGCGATATGCAGGATTTTTCCCCTTTACCAAGACAAAAAGCAGAGCAGAAGAAGAAGATCAAAGATACAGTACATTATTATTATGTATGAGACTGTGTACATTGATAATAGTGGGAAGATGATAACTTGAAAATACATATTCCATGTATTGTATCGTGTATGAGGGTGATGGGATGAAAATTCGAGACTTTTCTTTGTTTTCAAAAGGTTAATGTTAATGTGAAACGTGAACAGGCTGCTTCTTTGCCCTCTCTTCTCATCTTGACTTGATTCGACTCAAATGGAGTCAAGTCAAGTCGCAATCCGCTTGTCTCGAGTCTCGAGTTTTGAGTCGGAGTTCAGTTTGAGTTGCACTTCCTTCCTTCCTCCCTCATTCTTTCATTTCCTCGCAAGGAGTCGTCATCCGACTGGAAAATCAAGTCACATATATGAAAAGGGGGAATCCTGGAGAGTGGAGCATCATGTATCATACATATTACATATGCACATTGTTCAAAGGAAAAATGGAGAAAACTGGAGAAAATGGAAACATGAGACCAACTGGTTACTGGAATATCTTTTGGAGGATTCTTCATCCATCGTATTATATTATATTGTATCGAATCCATCCGATCTATGTATGTATCCATTTCAATATTTTACATGTCTTTAAGCCAAATCCAAAATCCAAAAGAAAAACTGTATCTTTTGCTTCTGCGAATCCATCTAGATTTGAATCTCCTGAATATATATGTAATAATAATGGTGCACGATAACATACATATTGTATGCACAAGTACAAGTACAAGTAGGTACACGACGACTGAAAATCTAAATTCGAAATTTGAGAAGACTACAAAACGCTTGCCCGGAAAAATTGAACCTGCTTGAGTTTAAGGAAACGGAGTCGGAGTCTGTTGAAGAGGGGAAAAAAGTACAAAGTGAAACTAGATCGACAAAATTTGTATGACAAGGCAATATACATAGATGGAACTGGAACTGGAGCTGGAGCCGCAATTGGGGCTGCTTGGTGTTGCGACGGAAAAAAAGTGGAGGAAAAGCTGGAACTGGAGAAAGGGCTGGAGTAAACGAAGACGAAGACGGAGAAGACGATGGCAGAAGACGAAGAAGACCTTTGATGAAGGAGCGGTTTACTCAAGACGAGCATAAAAATGTTCTCAGGGGAAACATTGACATCAAATAAATTATGGAAATTAACGTTGAGCCATCGTGTCGTCGTCCTCGTCCTGCTTCCTCCAACTCCTCCACTTACATATACGCTATGCAGCTACGCGCTCCGTTTTGTGCCATGACACTCTTCGCTCTTCCTTTTCCCAGCTTGTCTGTATCTGTCTCTTCCATTCCGTCCTTGGCGATTCTCTCCACTTTTTTTCGAGCAGTCATCTCATCTCATCTCCTTTTCTCCAGCTTTTCAAAAATTCTCCAGCTTTTCCTTCAAGTGTACGTATATATATGTATAAGGTAAGCGTAGCTCCACTTTTCTCCAGGTTCTTACATAAACAGTGCGTATGCATAAAATGCAAGGTTCGGCTCGTTAATATTGACGCCTGGAAACTTAACGGCGTTCCTCCCTCCTTTTTATACATACATTTTTCCGCCTTTTCCCTTCCCCTCATATCTCATCATCTGTAATGTGCAATAGTTTTGTGTAAAAGCGACAGCTTTGTGTCTTTGCGTCGCTCAAGCCTTTTTTCACTTTTCGCATCCCCTCACCTTTTCTTTCTGTTTTTATGCATAAAAAAGCGAAAAAGAAAGTAAATGTGCAAGCTTTGAAATTTATTTTATATTGTACATTATGGCCGCACCATGACATCTTTTTATCCCCATTACACTCGTATTACCGTCACTATGACGGTCCGACCCCCGGTACATGCACAATGCATATTGTACAATGCCCGGGTAATTTGTAGCTGCATCCTCGCAGCTGGGATTCCAAGAGATACGTACAAAATTGAAAGCGGAATGACGATTCTCCACAATTGTGAAAATTCTCCCGTCAAATCCGGAGATTCTTTTGGATTAAATTGAACAAAGTTTGTTGATTTTATGCATTAAAAACTGTTGATTGAGATTGTTCAGCAAAAAAGGTGCCATTTTAAAATGAGGCATTCAAAAAATGAGTGGGAGCTTTTCAAAATTAGAAAAAAGTGAAAGTGGGAGTCAAGTCTAATTTTTCCCGCTTTTGCTTTGGCTCCACTTCAAAGAGTTTTCCACAAAGTTACTCAAACTTTATTCTCGGTCTGGGGTGTGGAGCAAACAAGTGTTGAGATTTCCCTTGAAAAGTTTGGTTATATTCTAACAAGTGGTGTGCGTTTACATACATTCATGTACTTATTTATGTCGGTCAGATGAAATTATTCGGCTCGTGCACTCTTTGACGGGTTTCTAGAGAAAAAGTGGCGTCTGGAGTTTAATTTTTGGAAAATCGGGTGTAATGCGTATGTATATTAATAAATGAAAACACTTACAAAGGATATCTAGATAGAAAGGCTGACTCTCGCCATTTCCTTCCGAGTTTCTCCCCACACAACTGTAATTGCCCGCCATCAGTCTTGTCACTTTTTGCAACACCAAACTCTGGTTCGAAATGACAATCCCTGCATTTTTACTCGGGGACAGGAACTTTTCCTATAAAAAAGAAACATATACATATATATGCATGTTTTTATACAGAATTTTCAAATATTTGTTAAGATACAATCAACAACCCACAAAAAACAAAAATACAAAAGACATGAATAAATTTTTTATCCCAGTTTTAATCACGGGTAAATTGCACCAATTATCAAGATCAAAGGAAAATCCGTGAAAAAGGTAAAACTGCAACAAAAAATTGTAATCTAGTTTTCATTTTTGCCACAAACATTTGCAAACAGAAAAAGCATAGAAAAATAATAAAAAGGTGGCCCACAAAACGACAAAACGTGAGAATTAACAGGAAATTTGGTATTTTTGTATTTTGCCATTATTTTTTAATGCAAAACCAGACAAAGGGAAACAAGTTTAGCCAAGCGAAAAGTTGATCATCAAATACAAATTGAATAGTACAAAGTCAAATTCAAAAAAAAACAAAAAACAAAAACAATAAAGCAAATTTTTTTACAGAATCCACCTACTACAATTTAAATATTTAGTAGATCAAAAGAACGGTTGCTTACATTATGACGCCAGTCGATTTTATGCACCGGCGGATTGGCGTCAATCAGACACTCAAAATAAAGGTCGGTGCCCTCCCAAATGGCATCCGCTTTTAAATTTGATCCCAGTCTGATTGTGGCTTCGGGAACGTCTGTTCAAAATTCACAAATACATATAAAAAATTCAATTCATTAACAAAAAGTCACCTTGTCTTTTAAAATGTTCAATAAAAAATGCTCAAAATTTTCAAAAACTCGTCATTTTTACTGGCACAAGGTGCAACAATTGTTCCTTTTCCATACAATATTTCTCAGCAAATCGTCACATTTTTCAACTTCCACAAGCATTTTCCTACACCTTTGTAAAAATCCAAAAAATGGGGGAATAAATTTACCACCGACGTCACGTGTACATATTACATATACATTCTACAAATCTACATGCATAACATATTGATTCTCCAGTTATTTCCATTCCCATTATGCACCCTCCAAATATGTACACAAGAAACGGTAAGTTGGACAAGAAAAGAAGCGGAAAACCTGGAAAAAGCCCTGGGCAAGCTGGAAACGAAACGAGTAGTTGCTCGCTGCACTTTGCAACTACTCAACATGTCCTGTCTGCTGTCTATATCCTTGTACAAATGTACACACTACACACATCTCGGTGACAACCACTTGGAGTATCATCGACAGCTACATACACCCACGCCGAACCCGGTTCTATCCTTGAGGTTGTGTGTGGCGTCCATACATATGGACAAGGAAATTCGGATTGGGTTTCGGATATTCGCGTCTTCCTCTCCCAATTTCCATGTGAATAATTTACATATGTGACAGAATGTGAAGGGGGGAGAAGCCCGGGTATTCTAACAATATTGTTATTTAATGGCGGTTTTTCCTGCTCCCCTTTTTCTCAACCCAATATATGTATGCATATGCGAACTGTGGACAGTAATGGAAAACGATTTGCACTCTTTTATCCTCAACATGTCCAATGTTGAAGATGTCTTTTTATGTATACGTACAGGGAGGAACCGGGAAGGGGTGTAAAAATCTCATCGGGAAAACAATCAGCGAGTTATCAAAAAGTTTCCGCAGAACATTACAGTACAATACATTATACACCGAGTGCATTGTAGGCGGCGTCAATATTCAACATGGAGAATAGGATTTGGAATTTCTCCTGTCGGCGCGGGGCTGTCTGGAGTTATCCAGCCAAAACTCTACTTCTATCTTCTACTTCATTTTTTTCCAGGACATAATATGTAGTAATGTCTATGGATATTGGATGTTGAGAGGATGAGGAGCGGCGGATGTTGTTTTGTTACAATAAATTTGCCTCGAGGAGTCACGCAAAGGGTGGTGCTTGTTGATGGGAAGCCATCATCCTCATCATATCGTATCGTCTCGTATTGAAGAGTGATCCAACTTTATTTTCTCCCTGGAAAAATCAAACTCCACTTGAGTCCTTGCGACAAAGCAAAACTCCAAAACTGGAAAGAACTGGAGCTGGTTCTGGAACTCGACTACATAGTTCCTCCATCATTCCATTTCATATCCTGCCTCTTTGAAACTCCAGTCAGCTTCTGTTTCTGACAATAATAATGCGATACACACACTTTGACGCTTTGGAGAAGCTTCTTCTTCAGGTATATAGATACAGCAAAATGTTTTCGTGGCTTCTATCAGTACATGTACGCATTTGATTCCGCTTCCCCCCTTCCAGCTCCCGTAAATTGGAGGAAATGGGGAGAAACTGGAAAAATTTGGATTGAATTGGCTCTCCTTGGTTTGGTTTCCTCCGGGTTTTGAATGTACCACGAATGTGCGTGTTCAAAAGTTGAACGAGGAAAACCTGGAACGTGTTTCATGTTTGGAGGACTCAAACGTCAAACTCGTTTCAAACACTTTGGCTGCACGCGCCGTCAAAAATCACAATCATCGCTCTGATAAGGATGATACCGCTGAATCAGAATCAAAATCAGAATCGGGAATCAACTTGAACGTTCAATAAAACTAACCGCCGAAACCAAAATCACAACACGACTCGGCTCCAACTCCCGATTTAAAATTACGGACGTGTTTTCCCCGGGTTTTTAGGCAGCTACATGATTGCTGCTTTTTCACGCCAAAGAGTCCCATTAAAAGTTGGAAATTGAGAAAAATTGCGACCAAACGGAAATGAGAATTTCTCGAATCTGATATATATAATGATAATTTTATTTTTGAATATTTATTTCAGTCAACATTTTTCAGTCAAAGATGCACATGCAAAATCAAGTTTTATTTTTAGCACAAACTGCGGAGAATATTGTTAGTTTTGATAATTTTTATCCCAGCCGTTGATCGGGTTCCGAGCCCGATTCCCGGTCTAATTGTGTGCTGTTTGGCGGCGTCTAAAAAATGAGGGTAATTTAAAACTCAGGTTACAACCAAAAAATTGCTAAATTTTAATTTTTTTGAAAAAAACACGTGATATGTACCTGAATTATCGAAATATCGTGAAACAATCCATGTTTTGGAAGTGACGCGGCAAATGCTGAAAAATTTGGAGAATACCCGGATAATTGAATCGCTCTTGTTAAATAACTATTAAATTGAGCCCTACATACGTTCAACATAATAAAACTTGCCTAAAAATCCCGCCAGAAAAAAAGTCCTCAGAATTAAAAATTTCATGATTATTTCCTCACCCTTGTACCAAATCACAATCACAAGGCGACAATTGAGCAAAATTCTATTCTGATTTTTTGTAGCTTAGTGCATGACTATAAAAAGACAATTATTGCAGACTTGCAGTTTTTTTCCAAAAAATACAGTACAGTGCATGAAAGCTGAACGTCAGGCCGAAGGTTGTCTCAATAAATTTAGTCTAAATCCCCCCGCCACAGTAATGACCCATTATTTGGGAATTATTAAGAAACTTTGTCTCCTTAATTTCCCACATCAATTAAACTTCCTCGCTTATTATTTCATTTGCAGAATAATTCCTGGCTCGAAGAATAAATACTTGAAGCTCCCTTTTTTACAATCGTCAATAAACAATGAGTCCGCACATTAATAATGTTAATGGTTAATTGTACTACGGTGTTAACTGCCTTGATGCATCCCTTAATTATTTCTATGGCCACATGCTGCTGTTTAAATTTTTTGCCATTGAATTCCAAGAATATTCCGTATTTTATGACTTGATTCCTCAAAATACGACAATACTCGATCATGATGGCGTCCAAGTCTTTAATAATCCAGTCAGCCTTAGTTTTTAACCTCTCATGATTTAGAATGTACATATTGTACATATACAAGCAAGGGGATTTAGAATAGAGTAAAGTAGAAAAACGGCGGTTTTTTTGCCATTTTTACGTCGTTTTTTCCTCGTTTCATCGTCTCCAAAGTTTCCTTTACAATTTTTGCGAGAAAAAAGTCTCCAAAATTTCTTGTGTGTATACAATGGCTGGAGTTGGGAAATGAAGCCGCGGAAATCTCTGTAAACTAATAAAAAGTAAGTGAAGAAGAAGCCGTAAATTGTGGGTTTTTTGTTGACACAATGCAGATTTATGCCCTCTAATCATATCATATCGTCCTCTTCCATCCCAACAACCAACGAACAAGTTCACACACACACTCACATACTCCATACGTAGACTAGACGTCCTTGAAATTAAATTTCCTTGGAAATTCGGTCCCTAAAACTAAACTTTTTTTCCGGATTTTTCTCCGAGAAAAAGCTATGGATTGAACTGGTTTCGTACCAAAAGATCCGGTGCCCGGAAATATAATTCTGTTTGTAAGTAAATTTTTCCCGGGTTTTGACCCTGGCCTTTTCCAAAAAATTCAGGCTCAGGTCCCGCCGACAGTTGACACACCATCTAGAAAAGTAAACGCACTCCGAGGGTATCATGGTGTAATCTCTCGGTGCAATCTATCTACTCTCTATGTATTCTTCGGGTATCCTTCCACACTTTTTACCCGGGTGAAAAAAATCCATTGTCTTTCTCTTTCTCTCTCCATGTATGCACAATGTACAATGTATATGTGTGTGATAAGCTGGAAGTGGGAAGTGGGAAAAGGAGCAGCAACTTTTTGATTCCGATTCTGTCCAAGGATAATTACATTTAAATAAGGGGAATTGAGAAGGCGCTGGGAAAAGTTAAAAGTTGCGGGCCAAAAGAGAAAAGAAGAAGAAGAAGAAGTAAAGGGCGGGCAACTTCGGAAACCCGGCTCAAAAATGAAAAGCGGGAGTTGCTGCCATTGCATTGACTATGTAGATACGTATTTAGAATGTGGGAGCAAAAATATGAATGTGAATGCATACACACATACATGCATATGCATAAAATATAATGGCAAAGTTGATTAATGGGCGAGACTGTAAATTATGTTTTGCTCCTCGACATGCTCACATTTTTTCAGCCGCGTCTTCTTCTTCCCACTGTCTTTGCCTCTGTCTTTTTCTTTGCCTGTGTTTTTGGATGAGCTTAGTCGCAAATCCTTTAATTCATTCCCCAGTTCCCACACATTATTATTTCCTAGTTGGGGGATTTTGCGTACAACATGTATGTATGACTGCACAGTATATATTTATAGTGTCGGAGCTGGTGCGTGCATACATACATGGAGAGTGACTAGATTGAGGATTCATTTCCCTTTTTATACACTTTGGGACTCTCACCCCGGAATTTCGGAATTAGAATTAGAATTTAAAAAGGAGTCGCTGGAATCCACAGGCTTTTCTCTTATTTTTGTTTTTTGTTCGCTTCCTACTCTACTTTCATTCGTCCCCCTCTCTCCCCTTCTTTTATTCTCCCTTTCTTATTATTTCCCATGCAGATATTCTATTGTAGAAAGAGCCAAAGCTAGGAACAAAATTGCAGCCACCAGCCAGCCAGCCAGCCAGCCAAGTCTTAAACAAATCATGAGAAAAGTCTTGAAAATTAATCTAACACAAATCTGGGAAAAGTTTTGTAGATACGCTGCCTTGTTGGAATCGAGATGATAAAAATGAATCAACAACTTGCATAGCGAGGACTGGCTTCATAGTTATATGTACATTATACATATGTAAAGTTGCTCCACAAGCTTTACTTGAAGCTGGATTGAAGAAATGGAAAAATTTGGCCTGCGGCGCGCCGCCACTTTTCTCCTCGTCATATTATTAATGATCAAGTCATAACATTTTCGATGAACTCATTTTATTTTCTCGGGACTCGTTCTGCCGACCACGTGGCGACTGTAACCATGATCCTGATTATTCAGAATTTTGATGGTTAAAAAATGGGATTTTTATAGTCATAATTGCCATATTTTACAACTTTATGAGCATTGTAATTAGTAAAATATTTGTCGTGACTTTGCACAAAAGTTTTGCCCAAAATTCTATGAAATTCATCCAGCCTTCCGATCATGTAATAAATACGATGAATAATTTTTAGTTCGTGACAGAAATTCTAGTGTGTGTCATGTCTCATTATTGGAAAAGATACATAATTGAGCCAGCTGTACTTTATACATATACTTGTATATGTATAGTTATCCTTGAAATGTGAGAAACTAATCAAAATTGAATGTGTGTGGGCGCGTGGGTTCAACCACAGGATGCATGCACACATGCATAAATATTTAGTCACAAACGATGTTGGCGCGAGTTAAGGGAGTAGTCGACTCAATTTAATTTGGATAATTGACCAACTCCCTTGACACAAACTAAACTGTATTTGTCATCAATATACATATACTGACACTGTATTAAATTACACTGTAATTTGTAACTTAACGTAATGTCATGGAATTTAATGCGAATTCGAATTCGAATTCAAATCCAAGTCTTCAAGTCTATCGAGCCCTACTTGGAATCTGTATGCAAATTGCACGACTTGGAATTTGCAAATCCAAAGTTTGCATCAACTTTCTCATGCAAAAAAGAGCGAGATTGGCTAGAGACTTTCCTTACATGCATACGAGAAAAAAGTAGGGAACGCCGAGAAAGCGAAAAAAGGTTGAATGTATTGTACCATAAGTAAAAGTTTTTGTTTCACGGCCTTGTTTTTCCCTTTCATTTTACTTCTTTTATACGTTATACGTCTGTATAAAATATAAAAATATTCCAGCCATTTTATTCTTCCCCTTCCTATTCGTCTCATCGTCCACCCTTAAAACAGTTTAGATGGATATAAATGGAAATGGATATATATATAATATAACATAACGGGGGAGAGAGTCATAGTAGTTCCCTTGCACAATACATAAAAATGTGAGTATATCTTTATCTGTATAGTATGAGTGAGTCGGTTTTCGGGGAAAGGGGCGAAGAAGAAGCTAACTGCGTATAGCGTATAGGTCACGTAAATCTCACTTTATGAAGTGGAAAAAGAAGTGGAGTCAACCTAACGAGCCAGCAAACGCATTATGTTGATTAGCCAGCTACTCGTGTACAACAAGCCAAAACCCACCCTCGAAACTCCAAACACAGGGGGAAACACATTCCTCCCCGTCCCATCCTACAAAAACAATGCATACATACAATAATATACATGGTGTATATAATAGATACTCAACGCACGTAAAATTCTCCAATGACCAAATCAAAATCCAAAGTGACTTCAAAGTACCTCCGCTCTCTGCTTTCTTCACCCTCCGTGCACAATATGTATGCTCAATATAAAAACACTAATGCTCCATGTTTGCGCTTTCTCCCCGACTTTCTCTGTTGCTTCCACTCCAAGCATTTTCCCATTCCTTACACATTCCACATCTACAGACGTGAAAGCGGGGCAAGAGACAAAAGTCACGAGTTTTTTTTTCGGCTCCCATTAATTTTTTCTCCCCTCTGGGTTTCTCCCATTTTTGTTGCTCTCGGGTTCTCCGTTGATTTCACTTTACCCGCATCAAACAGACATTTGTAGATTCAATTGAATTGAGGAGTTGGTCCTCAGGATCGTCACTGTATTTTTTTATGGTTATCGCCCTCCTATTCTCCAGTATTATTGCCCGTACGTTAGGTTATGATATCGGGCGATGATGTTATGTTCTGTTATGTTATTATGATATGACACCCTATTACTCTAAGTTATAGTAGTAGTGAATCGTCATTCCATTCCATCCCATTTTTTCGCACATCGTCAACTCTTGATGGCCTTTTAAAAGTGACAACTTAGCCATCCATCCATCCATCCACCCCCTTTTCTTAATGATAATGACGTAACAGAACATTGTTAAAAAAGTAAAAAAAAGTACATTGTACATTGTATAGTACACTTACACAGGATTTGAAGGACGAAGCTGTCTTCGAGCACGTTATTGTTGGGGATGACGGAGTTCTTGGCCTTGCAAGCCAGCGTCTTGCCCGAGTGCTCCTTTTTGGGGATCAGGGACAGGGTGCTCGTCGTCATGTTCCCGTCCTTGGAAGTCTGCAAAGAGAAAAAAAACAAGGGTTTTTTAAGTAAACAGCTTAAAACATAAAACACAAGATTAAATATTGAATCCGATTAAATTGCCACGTTTACATATACAATATACATACCATGATGCAAAGCAACGTGAAATTATGTCGTGTGATAAGATTGTTGCAAATTTTGAATTTTCTTCCATGCATATATAGTTTCAAACTGGAGCTCGTAAAGCAGTCGAGTGCAAAATCTTCTTATGGAAAATAAACGAGGATTAGTGGAAGACTTTCTTCCGAGAAACAAAGCAAAGGGAGAATCCTCTTCTTCATTCCTCCTTTCATCGTCGTTAGTGTCAACCATAAAGCAGACTTTGCAGTGAGAGGATTCTAAATAAACTCGTTTAGTTTAGTTCAGTTTCTTGTCCCAAGCTTTTGTCCTATCGCAGAAAATTTACTCGGACCAATCCCCAATCTCAGTAACAAACACACTCAATTTGAATTTTAAATTACAGCATACATATGTTGTTCCTCAACATATGCTGAGCAGCTAATTTCTCTATATACATATTATTGCAATACATTTTGGAATGCTCCTTACAAGTCCCAGGATTTTTAAAAAAATCAAGGGAGAAAGCAATAAGGTGCAATAAGGTGAAAGCTGACTCAACAATATTGATCAAGGGCCCACGTGTTGCCTTGCTCTGCATACTTTCCCCGGTGGCTCTTAATCTTAAAGTCTCAAGATTTGCTATCCAGCTTGAAATAAAATGCAAACTTGATTGCATATTGTATAGTGTAATGTAAATTTATTTGCAATATGTAAACCTACCGATACTCTGCCATTTACGCTTACTTTTACTTTCCCGGCAAAACAAAATTGGTCATTGCCTTTATATATTATTTTTCCAGAGTAAATCTTGTGTTCATGGAAAAATATGAAAAATGGAGCAAGTGGAGACTGCAAACCAAAGTTGGGGAAATAAAAGCCGAGGGTTCCCTTCAACCCGCCGTGCTAACAACATTAGGCCGTTATATCACATTTTTTGGACATACATTATTACTTTAACAAAAGAGGGAGAGAAAATAACAGACGGAGAGACGGAGAGAGTGCCTAGAGGCCTGAATTCCCAGCAGAAAACAAAAGCGACGGATAGCGGTGGAGAATATGGAGCTGGTTCGGGGATTTTGAAATTTGAAAATTTTAACCGAGGTTCCCAGTGTGGGGAAACAAATAGAAATTTATGACTTTCTCCCATATCCTGGTTAATTTCAAAAGCGGAGAATACAATACAATACACAAACTCCTTCCTTTGGCAAAAGGCTCGCTTTCTATGTGTACATTAAAGTCTGCTTTTTCTCCCGTAAACACACTGCAAACTCTAAGCGATCTGGATCGCAAAAACTTTGGTGATTTAAACTCGGGCTACAATACCTATACATTATACATATGAACGAAATATAAACAGGTAGACCAAAAATTTCAACACGGGGTAACAACAAAACAACACAAAACTCTGCAAAATGTGGCATAAAAGATGGAGAAGAAAGGGGGCCCAACAAAAAAGTCTAATCAAAAGCAAGTCGACTTACATTACACTACATTATTAGAATATAATAGAAAACAGAGTATGGCAGTGTGGAATAAACCGTGAGAAAGCAATATGTAGACCTAGGATGAAAAAGTCACTGGGAAATTTGACGACTTTTCTGTGTGCCTCTACAGTACAGTGGAGAAAGTAAAACTTTCTCCTAATATTTCCCAATACATTTTGATATTGTACCTTGTGCTATGCTTTAACTATGTGTGTACAAGTCATGGAGAAAGGAGACTCGAGGCTAGTTGTTAGTTAGCAGTTTAGTTTATTTTATTACGGTACTTGCTTTCCCCCATACTTTCTCCGTGTATCGGAGCGGGAGCGGGATCCACGGTACTAATAGCCATGGTTTGGGCCCATCCATTGGATTGTGCGGAGAAAGCATACGTAACACATTCTGAACTTTCTCCACTTTCTCTTTTGAAAAAAGAGATGTTGGAGTTTGGACTGGATTTGGATGGTGGATTCCGGCGTCGTTGGGAGAGCGCAACAGCTTTTTGAATTTTCTCCGTTACTTTCTCTGCTACTTTCACCGTAATTTATGCCTGGAGTCATATGAAGCAGACAAGCGAATCGATTTGGAGCACGCAATTTTGTTGGATCACCAACCAAGCTTCCAAAACTAAATAGTAAACCAGCCAACGAGCCCTTGTCTCCTCGGGAGATATTCTAGCTGGAGAAATCCGATATACTTTCTTCCTGATTCATCTTGTTTCGTCCTTTATGCCTTATTCATCTTGTTTCTATGATGTCAAAAAATGAGAAACAATACAAAAATGTCAGGGATAGTTTGGACTTTTTGTTTATTTAACGTATGAAGCAGATACAGATCCGGCTTGTATTTCAATGTTGGCTTCAAAGCATTCAACATGATTTTCATTGTATCAACTGCGTCTATAGAAAACTTGAATCCGCGTATCGTGTGTCAGTTATCTATTAAGCATCCGTCTTCATTGTTTTCCCGCGATTCAGTTTTCAGTTTTCTTTGACAGAGTCTGTACAAGGTGCCCAGAAATTGAGAGGTATTCCGTGCAAAATTGTTTTATCTATATATACACGGTTAAATTTGGATTTGAATTTTCGGGGCGAATTAATGGGATGAAACACGAGAAGGAGGAACAGGAATAGCATAACGAGGAATTTTTTCTTCCTTTATATTTACATAAAATTGGAAAATTTGGCTTTATGTTCTGTTTTTATAAAATTCCTTGACTCGTCTTTTCTTGAAAAATGTGTAGCTCACAATCAGTAAACTAATTACAGATTTGTAACAGATTTGTCAATCATAAAATGCTGTACAGCTAAAGGTAAACATCTTTGTTAACAAGTTCGCGCTACGCGCGAATCCCGCTACCGCTACAAGTCACCTGTTACTACAGTTACCATTAATTTCCCCA